>PVLC010007673.1:0-14231 GCA_004027655.1 Graphiurus murinus | reverse complement strand
AGCTCGAAGGTAGAATGCCTCTGGGTTCAATCTCCAGTACCGATAGATAGATAGATAGATAGATAGATAGATAGATAGATAGATAGATAGATAGATAGGAAATAAATTCATTAATTCTACTCTCTTCTCTCTATCCAGGATACCAGTTCTACCACTCCTTGCTATGCGTCGTGTTTCAGTTCCTCATCCTTCGACTGATGGGCCGCACAGTGACTGCCGTCCTCACTACCTTCTGCTTCCAGATGGTAAATGTCCTCCTCTCCCAGCAGCTCTGTTCACAGCACAGCAGTTCAGGAGACAGAGGAGGACTACAGTGTAGAAAGAGCAGTGAATTAGCCGGGCATGGTGGCACACGCTTGTAATCCCAGCATTCGGGAGGCTGAGACCGGAGGATCCGGGTTCGAGGCCAGCCTCAGCTACCTAGTGAGGCACTCCGCAACTTGGTGAGACCCGGTTTCAAAATAAAGAATAAAAAATAGGGCTGGGGGTATAGCTCGGAGGTAGAATGCTCCTGAGTTCAATCCCCAGTACCGCAAAAAGAAAGAGCAGTGAATTGAGCCAGGCACAGTGGCACACCTGTTATCCCAGTCCTTGGGAGGCTAAGACAGGAGGATCACAGATTTGAGGCCAGCCTCAACAATTTAGCAAGATCCTGCTTCAAAATAAGAAAGGCTACAGGTGAGCCAGGCATTGGGAGGGGAGGCTGAGACAGGAAGATTGCAGGTTCGAAGCCAGCCTTAGGCTCTCAGAAACTTAGTGAGACCCTGTTTCCAAATAAGAAATAAAATAAGTCTAGGGGTATAGCCTGAAGGTAAAGTCTTCTGGGTTCCATCTCCAGTAACACACACACACACACACACACACACACACAAAAGGAAGAAAGAAAAAAGGCAGGCTGTGGTTGGAGAGATAGAATATCCCTGGGTTCAATACCGAGTACCAAAAAGAAAGAAAAAGCAGTGAACTAGAAGACCTAATTCCCAATCTCTCCTCCCAACACTTAGCAGTGTGGCTTTTTTGTGTGGTGCTAGGGATTGAACCCAAGGGCATTCTACCTCCAAACTACACTCCCAGCCCTATTTTATTTTTTTGCTTTGAAACACAGTCTTGCTAGTTTGCTGAGAGTCTCACTAAATTGCTGAGGCTGGCTTCAAACCTGCCATCCTCCTGTCTCAGCCTCCCAAGTACAGGTGTGCAACACCCCACCCAGCTCAGGCTGACTTCTGTTTTTTGCTACTGGAAGTTGAACCCAGGGGCGTTCTATTTCCGAGTTACACCCCCAGCCCTATTTTATTTTTTATTATTTTTTTATTTTTTTATGGTACTGGGAATTGAACCTAGGAGCAATCTACCTCTGAGCTAGACCCCCAACCCTATTTTATTGTGTGTGTGTGTGTGTGTGTGTGTGTGTGTGTGTGTGTGTGTGTGTGTTTACTTGAATTGAACCCAAAGGCATTCTACCTTCAAGCTACACCCACAGCCCAATTTTATTTCTTATTTGGAAACAGGGTCTCACTAGGTTGATAAGAGTCTCACTATTTGCTGAGACTATTCTTGAACCTGCCATCCTCCTGTCTCAGCCTCCCAAGTACTGGAATTACAAGCGTGCGCCACCACTCCCAGCTCTATTGTATTATTTTGAAATAGGATCTCACTAAATTTCTGAGGCTGGCGTGGAACCTGTGATCCTCCTGTGTCAGCCTTCCAAGTACTGGGATTACAGCTGTGCACCACTGAGCCCAGCTCAGTCTGACTTTTAATACCTTTTTTTTTTTTTTTTTTTTTTTTTTGCAGTACTGGAAATGGAACCCTGGGGCGTTCTACCTCTGAGCTATACCCCCAGCCCTATTTTATTCTTTTATTTGGAAACAGGGTCTCGCTAAGTTGCAGATGGCCTCACTAAGTAACTGAGGCTAGCAGGGTCCCTGTCTCAGCCTCTCAAGTACTGGGATTACAGGTGTGTGCCACCATGCCTGGCTTGATATAGTCATTTATCACAGGCCCTGGGTGTTTCATCTGTAGATTGTAATGGTCACTGTGTCAATAAAGTTCATTGGTTCTCACCAGGATTAGCCCAGCCATCTAAAGGGAAGTTACTCAAAGTCAAGGCAGAAAACCAACTTACAATGAGCCGAAGAAGCTAAGCATCTCAGTCCTTATCTCGGTTTGTCCCTCAGTTTGCTGAGCAACCTTGAGCCAGTCTCTTCCCCTCTAGACTGAACGTCTCCATCTGTAGGAACTTCTTAAAGCTTTGATGATGGGAGCAGGGGAGAGGAAAAATGAAAATACCAGGGATTTCAGAGCAGGGAGAAAAGAAGGATGCAGTTGTGATGGCAGAATGCTTGTCCCTCTCCTAGGTCTACCTTCTTGCTGGATATTACTGCACAGCCACTGGCAACTACGACATCAAGTGGACAATGCCGCATTGTGTCCTGACTCTGAAGCTGATTGGTGAGTGGGGCACTCCCTCCTCCACCGAACCGCACACGCCCGGTACTTCCCCCAGTACACTGCTGGCTGCACTCAGTCCCAGGCCACACCGTCGGTGTCCACTGCTGCTTTACCCACACCTTCTCTCTCTGCTCAGGTTTGGCTGTTGACTACTTTGACGGAGGGAAGGATGAGGTAAGTTCCCATTCCTCTGCAGAGAGGTTAAAGACTGAACCAAAGGGAAGGAGGAAGGCTGTTGTTACCAAAAGACTGGACCCAAAGACCAGGCGCAGAGCCTCTCCCTCATTCCCCAGCCTGTGTGATATCCATTTCAGATAGCACTGAGCCAGGATCAACAGTCTAACTTGCCCAGGATCCAGCTCTTGCACAAAGTCCAGAGATCAATGCCAGCAAGGCATTTGTCAAAACCACAACAGCCAACAGTTGCTAAGCTACCCCACACATACTCATTGCCACACAAAGCAGCTCTTTTCTGTCCCCCAGAGAGAAGGCAGGTTGAAGCCCCAGGCAGTGGGGCACAGGGTGGGACACACAGGCTGGCTCTGGGGCGGAGATTCAAGGCTGTCCTGAACCACGCATTCTCTTCTTGGCATAGAAATCCTTATCCTCTGAGCAACAGCGATATGCCATACGGGGTGTCCCTTCCCTGCTGGAAGTTGCTGGTTTCTCCTACTTCTATGGCGCCTTCTTGGTAGGGCCCCAGTTCTCAATGAACCACTACATGAAGCTGGTGCGGGGTCAGCTGACTGACATACCAGGGAAGATGCCAAACAGGTAACCAACCGCCCCTCCTGGCCAAGGCCTCACCCGACAGGTCGTCACTTCCCAAGTGACTTTCCTGAGGCTGGCGGCCTATGCCCTGGGTTGTCACATAGGCACTCTGCCTGCCCCTGCCCTGGTGGCCATTTCCCACCCAGGTCACATTTAGCCATCCGTGCTAAACCTGTGGCACAAATGTAAAAGCTCATTTTTATGCCACAGGATTTTGTCCAAATTGGCCATATCCCTGCCTTTAAAGCCTGTCTTCTCATTTAAAGGAAAAAAATTTTTTGTTTTGTTTTGTGGTACTGGGGATTAAATCTGGGGCATTCTACATCTGAGCTACACCCCCAGCCCTTTTTTTATTTTTTGCTTTGAAACAGAGTCTCCCTATGTTGCTGAGAATCTCACTATGTTGCTGATCAAACCTGAGATCCTCCTGTCTCAGCCTCCCAAGTACTAGGACTACAAGCGTGTACCACCATGCCTAGCTAAACATATTGTTAATATATAAAAGTATATATGACTTTATATCAGTAGAAAATTTCAGTTACCACAATTCCTTCACTGAGACCTTGCCCAACACCTGTTTCAACATCAGTTCCACCAAGACAGGAAGAAGCAGGTTTGGATTTAGTGGTCATTACTTTTCACATAGGATTTTCAGTCCCAGCCTGGATTAAGAACCTGGGCTGAGTAGCAGCCCCAAGAGCCTAAACACCACCAGACCCACCTGCACTGCCCCCTGCCCTTGCCTTCCTATAACCCAGAGAAGTTTATGGGCACTATGGGCACCATTGCTCATGGCCAGCCGCTCAGAGAGGTCAGTCCCGGGGACAGAACCGACTTCAGGGCACCGAGCTCACATCATGCCAGGCAGCAGCCGCACCTCAAAACACCATCTGTCTCCCTAGCTGAGGTGAAGGGTAGGCGCTGCCCTCTGACCCCCCCCCCTTCCTTTTCAGCACCATACCTGCCCTCAAGCGCCTGAGTTTGGGCCTTATCTACCTGGTGGGCTACACCCTGCTTAGCCCCCACATCACAGAAGACTATCTCCTCACCGAAGACTATGATGTAAGTGGTTGCTAAGTGCAGCACTATGGCTGCCTCCCAGGCTAAGTGGACCCGAGAGGAGCCCTCTAGATAGGGCAGGGGGTGATTCCTTCTGTAAATGCATGTCAGTTTTGCTCTAGATCTGTGAGCTGGTGTCAGTGCCAGTGGGCTGGGCATGAGGCTGTGCGAGGTGCGTTCAGTAGCCCTGCCTCCCGGAGCAGCCTAGCTTGCCCTGTCACACTCAAGTGGCTCCTTGCAGCAGGGGCAGCAGTGCTGACTCTCCAGCCCATTTTCTTCTCTTGACTGACAGACTTGGAGTTTCTAGGGAATTCTGAAACCAAGGGGGAGAGAGAAGCACCAGCTTTTGCTCCCGCCCAGCCAGAAGGCTATAGCAGTTCCATGCCCATCCTGGGTAGGTCTCTCCTTATTTTTTTTTTTTTTTTGCGGTACTGGGGATTGAACTCAGGGGCATTCTACCTCCGAGCTATACCCCCAGCCCTATTTTTTTTATTCTTTATTTTGAAACCGAGTCTCACTAAGTTGCGGAATGCCTCACTAGATAGCTGAGGCTGGCCGCGAACCCGGATCCTCCAGTCTCAGCCTCCCGAATGCTGGGATTACAAGCGTGCGCCACCACGCCCGGCTAGGTCTCTCCTTATTAACGTGGATCATGGATGTGAGGTCCCACAGTACTTACCGTTCCAGACACTCAGTATCTTGTGAAAGAAGGCAGACAAAAAAGTTATTAAAGACAGAGCTGTCTCAGTGACTCTCTAGGGAAAGCGGTGCACAGTTGTCCTCTGGGCCCCCCTACTTACTCCTGTTAGCCACTTAGAAAGGCAGTTAGGCCAGACTGTTGGGGGCACGGCTGGCAGCAGGGATTTGACAGGCATGAAGTGGCCCGCGTGCTGCCCCTCACACACACGTTCTCTCTTCTCCCAAGAACCGCCCTTTCTGGTTCCGCTGCATGTACATGCTGGTCTGGGGCAAGTTTGTACTGTACAAATACGTCACCTGTTGGCTGGTCACAGTAAGTAGGGCAGGTGGGGCAGGATGGTGCGCAGACAAGCGGTGGGGGCTAGTAGGCTGGAGGTGGCGAGAGCCCTGAGCCGTCCCTCCCCCAGGAAGGAGTCTGCATCCTCACGGGGCTGGGCTTCAACGGCTTTGAAGAAAACGGAAAAGCAAAGTGGGACGCCTGTGCCAACATGAAGGTGTGGCTCTTCGAAACGACGCCCCGCTTCAGTGGCACCATCGCCTCTTTCAACATCAACACCAACTCCTGGGTGGCTCGGTAAGCAGGGGAAGGGGAGGGTACGCCCAGGTTGTCCTTCCACTGCTTTCCCAGCCCTGGTGAGGGTAGGGATGGATGAATGATGTCACCTCTATCCACCACCACCACCCCAAATGACCCCGTAGAAGTGCCTTGAGACCGTAGAAGTGCCTTGAGACCGGTCTTCTAATCCCAGTTCTGCCATTGCATTTATGTTATCCATTGCCCTGAGGTTGTTTTTGTTTTGGGAGGAGGGGAGTTGTTTTGCAATACTGAGGATTGAAATAAAAGAATAAAATTGGGCTGGGGGTGTAGCTCAGAGGTAGAATGCTCCTGGGTTCCAACCCTAGTAACACACACACACACACACACAAAATGGGACCACCTTCCCGGTGACTCGATGACCGAGTTCACTGCCTCCTGTATGTACCTACGACGGCCACAAGTGGGAGCCAGCTACCGCTACCACTACCACTGGTGAGCAGGGTGGGAACTGCAGGAGCCCTTGAGCCTCATCCTTGCCCACGCTCTTCTCCAGTTACTTCTTCAAACGCCTCAAGTTCCTTGGAAATAAAGAGCTATCCCAGGGCCTCTCGTTGCTGTTCCTGGCCCTCTGGCACGGCCTACACTCAGGATACCTGATCTGTTTCCAGATGGAATTCCTCATTGTCATTGTGGAAAGGAAGGTAGGCTTCGAGGGTGGTGGGTGACAGGGGCGTAGGAGGGGGACAAGACACCAGTGACCTCTCCTTTCTCCCCAGGCTGCCAGCCTAATTCGAGAGAGTCCAACCCTGAGCAACCTGGCCTCCATCACCATACTGCAGCCCTTCTATTACTTGGTGCAACAGACCATCCACTGGCTCTTCATGGGATACTCCATGACTGCCTTCTGTCTCTTCACTTGGGACAAATGGAGTAAGGTTAGTGAAGGCCTGCTTGCCAGGTCGCTAAAGACTTTGAAACAGCAAGCAGCAACCGCCACCCCACGCTTCCCGAGTCTCAGCGGCCCCTCTCCCCACAGGTGTACAGATCCATCTACTTTCTCGGTCACGTCTTCTTCTTGAGCCTACTATTCATATTGCCTTATATTCACAAAGCAATGGTGCCAAGGAAAGAGAAGTTAAAGAAAATAGGATAACCTATTTCCCTGGTGAGTAAATACAGCTAAGCTAAAACTACTAGATTATAGACTAGAGCCCTAGGAAACTGGGGGGAAAGATACTGGAAATTTGAGGTGGATTTGAAGGTAACCTGGCTGCTGAAGACATAGTCTGGGGCACTGAAGCCTCTAGCTAACTGAGGCACGCCAGGAGACTGCTCCACTCTGACCAGCCTTCCAATCACATCTTGCCTTGCAGGTGGCCTAAAGCAGGACTGGTGCAGAAACTACTTGTCTCCCTTCTCACAACACTCCCCCGCCCCAGCGCACAGAAGGCGGGAGCTGGAGGCCCTGCCACTCCCGGCTGTGCCTGTGCCACCCGCCGCCAAGTCTTCACTGGGCCAAAGGGGAAGCTCTTATGGGTGGAGCAGAGGGGCAGCACCCCCTCCGGCTCCCCCATGCTCGTTGCCTTATCTCTCCCCTCTAGCCAGGAATCTGTTGTGTTCTTCTGCCAATTTACTACGATTGTATATGTACCGACACCGCCTCCCCCCCCATGGGGGGGAGGGGAGGTGCAAGGCCCTGCCTGCTCCACTTTTTCTATCTTGGAACTGTACCAGATAAAATCACTTCTGTTTGTTCAGTTTTTCACTGCTGGCACCCGACTGCTTTCTTTCATACACGGGTCTTTTCTGTACTTGCCACGGCTGCCAACGCCAGGTTCTCTCAGAGCCCAGGAATCTAGGAAGTCAAGAGCTAAAACCTGCCTTTGAAGCCTGGCACCAAACAAAAACTGCAAACTCTGACCTCACACCTGTCCCTAAAGACTAAGGGGAGCAATATGCCATTAGATACAAAGTTTAGGAACCTCTTCCCTCAAAACAAGGTTTGAAAAAAACAATATTTATGGGATAAACGAAGAGCAAATGTACAGCGCTGGCCTTTTGGCTTCCCCAACTCCAGTTGGGTGCAGCCATCAGTTCAGAACAGGGCCAAGGGATGCAATGCCAACAGTCCTCTGTTCCAGAAGCAGGTTCTGCTACTGTCAAATGACCCTCCATACTTCTTCAAAGGCTGTGGTGAGCTTGGCGCAGGTGAGGGCAGCAGAAAGCGGGTAGTTGCTGATGGACACCATCTTCTCTGTGTATTCCACATTGACCTAGGAGGGAACAATCTGGTCCGCCGGCTGTGCACTCGGCAGCAGCCTCAGCCCTGTTCCAGGGCAGGAAAAGTATGGCTGAGCCAATCTTTCAGCAGTGCTGCCGAATGGCAAGGTTCTACAGGATGAAGAAGAGCCTAGCTCTGCCTGTTACGCATGCCAACGTGCCTCAGAGGATGTGCTCTGGGACAGGTAGTCCTCTGTCTCCCCCTCTCCAAGGACAAGGACTGTCAAAATGCTCACAGCTCTATGAGGAACCTAAGGGTGAAGCCCGGGGGCCTTACCTTGCCATGGGCAAAAGCCCCCACCACAAAAACAATAGGGTCACTGCTGGGCACCAACTCTCGAACATCACTGGCAACAGGGATGGAAAAAGAAGTGCCAATTTTCATACAACCAACTGGAAAGTGATCTGACACTGGATTCTTAATTACCTACAGAGAGAGAAAAAAGTCAGCTCCAGAAACAGTCCCAGAACCCTACTTCCAACTAGTAGGTTTTAACACCTCACCTTCAAAAGCTTCTGGGGACCATCAGCTGCTCGAACACTGAGTTTGTGTAAAAGCTGGACTAGGAAGGGAATGAAAGAGGTCAAGCTAGGTGGAGCCTACCCTCCTGCAGTGACCCAACCAGAAAACCCCTGGTAAGATGGGTGCCACATGGCCTTACATCCAACTACTCCTAGACAGTCCAGCAGGCATGCGGCCAGCGACAGTGATATGTCCACCCCACCCCACCCCCAACCAGGAACCTACCACAGAACAGGAGAACTCCCATGCATGTGCAAAACGCAGGAGTCTCCTGGCATTGCTCCTGTGGCCTCCTCCTCCCCCTGAAAATTCCAGGGTTAACTGAACTTCAAGTCCTAAGGCTTCTCACCCATAAGGCCACAAAAGCGGTCAAAGGTTCTAGGAATTCGAGTCTGGGGGTTCACTTCAATCAGCACGTTCTTCTGCGTGTGGATATAAACCTGTAGCAAGCCAGCTCGGTTCAGGGGACTGTCCATCAGCATCAGCAAACTCTGAGGAAGAAAGAAACCGAGGCACCATGAAGGCGGGAGAGAGGCAGCAGCATCCCGCCACAGGCCTTCCCAAAGGCCCGGCTCTGTCCCTGGAGTTACCTGGTGGGCTATATCTGGCCTCACTTCCCCGGGATCCCGGCCATTCTTCAGCAACATGGACTTGTGTTTGTCGCAGTTGAGTAGTTCATATGTCTTGCCTACCTGAAGAACAGAGAACATGGTAGAGCAGCGTAAGCGTCTATTATCTAGCCCAGCAGTTCTCAAAGTGTGGTCCCTGAACCAGCAGCAGCAGCCTCTGGAAACCTGTTCAACAGGCAAATTCTCAAGCTACTCTAAACCTACTAAGTCAGAAATTCTGGAGGGGGGCACCCAGCAAGCCCTTCAGGGGATCCCTGTGTGGCCACATTTACACACACACACACACACACACAACTGAACTTGGGGGGTGGAGGAAGGGCACACCTATAATCTACACTGGATTTAATTTGGGGGAGAGGGACTAACCCAGGGGCACTCTACATTGAGCCACACCCCTGGCTTTTTATGGTGACAGGGTCTTCCCTAAGTGGCCTAGGATGCTTGTTTTTGTTTTGTTTATAGTATTAGGGACTGAACTCAGAGGCATGCTACCTCTGAGCTACACAATCTGTTTTGAAACTAGGTTGCTGAGTCACTCTTTGGTGAGGCTGCCCTTGAACCTGCGATCCTCCGGTCTCAGCCTCCCATTCTGGGATTACAGCCATGCACCACCATACCCAGCTACCCTGAAATTAATTTTAAAACCTGTGGCTATTAGGCAAGGTCACTGAGATTCTGAAAGCAGGCAGGAGTTAGGTTAGTGAATAGGCTGAATAACTGTTTATCAAGGAGCAATATGTATGGACTGGGAAAAATAATCCATAGTTACTACCCTCAGTTTGTGTAAAATAAATACATACTAAGTGAAGAGCTGAGATTCTGAACAGTAAGAAGTATGGAATTCTAATGACAGTGGAGGCCATAAGATCAAAACTGGGCGTGGTAACACACACTTGTAATTCCAATACTTTGGGCGGCTGAGACAGGAGGATCCCAGGTTCACGGCCAACCTCAGCTACTTAGGCTCTCTGCAACTTAGTGAGACCCTGTTTCAAATTAAGAATAAAAAATAGAACTGGGGGTGTAGCTTGGAGGTAGAATGCCCCTGGGTTCAATCCCCAGTACTGCAAAAAAAAAATTTTTCCGGCAAACCTGTGAAACCTGTGTACAGTGGAAAAGACACCAGTTAGAAGTCTGAAAAACAAAGAGCTGGCTCCCCTGTAGCAGCCCAAGGGAATCATTGCAAGTTGCCATTTCAAGTCATGAAGGGCATTAGGATACTGAGAATTTAAATGTATACTGTTAGATACAAATACAGGAGTGGTCTACCTCCGAACTACATCCCAGTCTTTTTTTTTTTTTCCTCTTGCAGTACTGGGAATTGAACCCAGGGGATTTTACCCCCCAAGCTACACCCCCAGCCCTATTTTATTTATTTTGAAACAGGGTCTCACTAAGTTACAGACTTAAGTACTGAGGCTGGTCAGGAACCTCTGCAATCCTCCTATCTCAGCCTCCCAACTACGGACTGGGATTACAAGTACTGCGCCACCGCACCCAGCTAATTTTTTTTATTTTGAAACAGAATCTCGCTAAGTTGCCAAAGCTGTCCTCAAACCTGCAATCCTCCTGTCTCAGCCTCCCAGGAACTAGGATTATAGGCATAAGCCACCACACTGGGCTTCACTAACGGTATTTTTTTTTTTTTTTTTTTTGCGGTACTGGGGATTGAACTCAGGGGCATTCTACCTCTGAGTTATACCCCCAGCCCTATTTTTTATTCTTTATTTTGAAACAGGGTCTCACTAAGTTGCGGAGTGCCTCACTAGGTAGCTGAGGCTGGCAGCGAACCCCGATCCTCTGGTCTTAGCCTCCCAAATGCTGGGATTACAAGCGTGCGCCACCACACCCAGCTCACTAATGGGATTTAAACAAGGTTCCTGTTCCTTCAATGCAATAGAATAGGAAACATCAAAGTACTTCACACAGAGCAATGGTTTATGAAACTCTTGGTTTCACATAGTTAAATGTGTTTACTGAGCCAGGCATGGTGGCGCACGCCTGTAATCCCAGTACTTGGGAGGCTGAGCCAGGAGGATCACAGGTTCATAGCAGCCTCAGCTATTTAGTGAGGCCCTCTGCAACTTAGTGAGACCCTTTTCAAATAAAGAATAAAAACTAGGGCTAGGGGTATAGCTCAGAGGTAGAATGCCCCTGGGTTCCACCCCCAGTACCACCCCAAAAAAAGTGTTTACTAGCTCACAGTGCAATTTTTTTGTGGGTTAATAAGCTTGAAAACAGCCAGGCATGGTGGCGCATGCTTGTAATCCCAGCATTCGGGAGGCTGAGACCGGAGGATCCGGGTTCGCGGCCAACCTCAGCTACCTAGTGAGGCACTCCACAACTTAGTGAGACCCGGTTTCAAAATAAAGAATAAAAAATAGGGCTGGGGGTGTAGCTCAGAGGTAGAATGCCCCTGAGTTCAATCCCCAGTACCGCAAAAAAAAATAAAAATAAAAAATAATAAAGAAAGAATAAAAAATAGGGATGGGGGTGTAGCTCGGAGGTAGAATGCCCCTGAGTTCAATCCCCAGTACCACAAAAAAAAAAAAATCTTGAAAACCACTAACTAACCAGGCATGGTGACGGTGCACACTTGTAATCCCAGTACTTGGGAGGCTAAGACAGGAGGATTGCAGGTTCGCTGCCAGCCTCAGCTACCTAGGCCCTCCACAACTTAGTGAAACTCTGTTTCAAAATAAAGAATAAAAAATAGGGCTGGGATATAGCTCAGAGGTAGAATACCCCTGGGTTCAATCCCTAGTACTGCAACAAAAAAAAAGAAACCACTAATTAGAATAATCAGAATGAATACCTGGTGTCATGACTGTAAAAGGTAGTGGAGAAGCCAGGCACTACCAAGGCCTCTGATAAAAGCAGAGCCATGCCTATAACTCCAGCTTGTCCTGCTCAGGAGGCTAGGACAGAAGGATCACAAGTTAGAGGCCAACCTGGACAAGTGCAAGACCCTGTCTCAAAATAAAATATAAGAAGTTCTCAGGATGCAGTTCAGTGGTAGAGTGCACCTGGATTCAATTCCCAGTACTGCCAAAAAAGTATTAAGAGATACTGTAGAAAAGAATTTTTGATATCTTATTCTCTGCCCACAGAGAGACAGACAGTAAACAATCACATGATGCTTACCTCAGCCAGGTGTGGTGGTGCACGCTTGTAATCCCAGTACTTGGGAGGCTGAGACTGGAGGATCCAGGTTCTCGGCCAGCCTCAGCTACTTAGTGAGGCCCTTTGCAACTTAGTGAGACCCTGTTTCAAAAAATAAAGACTAAAAATAGGGCTGGGGTGTAGCTCGGAGGTAGAATGCCCCTGGGTTCAAACCCAGTACCGCAAAAAAAAAAAACAACATGATGCTTACCTCAAACTGATCAAACATGAAGGGAAAGTAAATGGTTCATAAGGGATTATAACAGCTGGGCGTGGTGGCAAAACCTGTAATCTCAGTACTTGAGGGGCTAAGACAGGAGGATGGCAAGTTAAAAGTCAGCCTCAGCTACTTAGTGAGAGCCTGTTTACAATTAAAAATAGGGTCAGAGGTGTGGCCTGGAGGTAACATGCCCCTAAGTTCAATCCCTAGCACCATACATATAAAAGGGGGGAAGGGGAGGGGTAACAGGAAAATTATACCAAGCTGTGGTTCTACTGTCACCCCCGTTTCTATCCTGTAATAAAACCAGAAATGCTCTGGTTTAACCTAATAACCAAAGAATGAGCAGCATCATAGGAACTCAACAATGAAATGAATAAACAAATAGCAATTAGTGAGGCAAAGAACTAAGGGTAGCTTACAGTTAAAGAACAATATATTCGAGCCGGGCATGGTGGCGCACGCTTATAATACCAGCATTTGGGAGGCTGAGACCAGAGGATCCAGGTTTGAGGCCAGCCTCAGCTACCTAGTGAGGCACTCCACAACTTAGTGAGACCCTGTTTCAAAATAAAGAATAAAAAATAGGGCTGGGGTTATAGCTCGGAGGTAGAACTCCTCTGAGTTCAATCCCTAGTACCGCCAAAAAAAAAAAGAACAATATATTCAGTGGCCTTAAGGCATAAGAGAACTTAGTGATTTCAAAGAACTTAAAGGAGGTTAATAAGGCTGCAGGACGGAAATAAATGAGAGTGGGCCCAGATAATATTGGGAGAAGCAACAGGTGCCAATACAAGGAAGACAAATGGTAACAATACAATCTGAATTCTATCACCCTGGACTACCATTGACAACAACTTGGTCTAAATTCTTCTAGAGTGTGCTCTAGGAATTTTAGTTTGGCCATAACTTTTTCAACTTAAGTAACCTGGAATAATTAATATTAAGAGCTTATTCCAGCCGGGCGTGGTACACGCTTGTAATCCCAGTATTTGGGAGGCTGACACTAGAGGATCCGGGTTCATGGCCAGCCTCAGTTGTTTAGTGAGGCCCCCCCGCAACTTAGAGAGACACTGTTTCAAAATAAAGAATAAAAAATAGGGCTGGGGCTGTAGCTTGGAGGTAGAATGCCCCCAGGTTCTATCCCCAGTACTGAAGGAAACAAAAAGCTTATTCTAAGTGCCAGACATTATTCAAAACATTTTATACATTATTAACTCCTTTAATCCTTACAACCATTATTCCCATGGAATATATAGCAACTAAGTAAGGCTGGGCATGGTGGGGGCACACAACTGTAATCCCAGTACTTGGGAGGCTAACAGGGGGATCACAGGTTCAAGGACAGTCTCATCAACCTAGCGAAACCCTGTTTCAAAATAAAAATAAAGTAGGGCTGGGGGTGTAGCTCAGAATGCCTGGGTTCAATCCCCAGCACTACCAAAAAAAAAGCAACTAAGGAAAATGATTTCCTAAGGTCACACAACTAGTAGGCAAAAAGATTTGAACCCAGGCAGTCTACTGCAAGTCTACATTCTCAAATACTGCTGACACAAGCTTTCCACATTTGCAAATTAGTTAAATGGGATAGCTTGGCATGACATGTCAAAATTAACATTCAGTTAGGAAGTACAAAGATAGCAAGCAATTACTGAGGGATTCATGTAAGAGCCTATAATTAGGTTAGAAATATCAATTACAAGCCGGGCGTGGTGGCGCACGCTTGTAATCCCAGCATTCGGGAGGCTGAGACCAGAGGATCCGGGTTCGCGGCCAGCCTCAGCTACCTAGTGAGGCACTCCGCAACTTAGTGAGACTCGGTTTCAAAATAAAGAATAAAAAATAGGGCTGGGGGTGTAGCTCGGAGGTAGAATGCCCATGAGTTCAACCCCCAGTACC
>PVLC010007672.1:0-62211 GCA_004027655.1 Graphiurus murinus | reverse complement strand
TTAGTCTCAATATAATTGAGAGTCATTGGTGAAAACCTGGCCCAGGATAGTCATGACCCTGAATGATTGCCATCTGTTGATTATTGGTCTCAATCCAATTTTTCAGTCTGGTATCCACATTAAAAAAGCTATACACATATATTAGCATCAAAATAATTAACCACAACAGCATCTGTGCCAAGGATAGAATGAATGGGCCATTTCAAATGCACTGCCCATTCACGCTTAAAGGTCACCTCTGCAACCACTCTGGAGCAACCTCTTACTTGATTCTCCTGACTCAGAGCAAGATTCTGACTAGCTGAGTTCTGAGACAAATAATGCATTATTCAAAACTAAAAGAAGGGAATGTTTGCGTGTGTGTGTGTGTGTGTGTGTGTGTGTGTGTGTGTGTGTATCCATTATTTATTATTTTTGGCCAAGGATATCGTTTAACCAAAAAGTGACATAAAGGAGCTTGCACATAATACATCTATCTAACATGGATTTAAAAGAAAAACAAAAAACACAGTAAAAAGGAAAAAAAGTATATGAAAATCAGATCATACCAGAAGTGAGATTAGCATGAAAATAGCATCCTGTTTCCTTTGCTGCACAGAAGCTTTTTAATTTAATGCTATTCCATTTATTGATCCTCATTTTTATTTCCTGAGCTTTGGGGTCTTAATGGAGAAGTCTCCATCAGTGTCTATATGTTGGAGAGTTGGTCCTATGTTCTCTTTTAGTAATTGCAAAGTCTCTGGTCTAATTTCTAGGTCTTTGATCCATCTTGAGCTGACTCTTGTGCAGAGTGAGAAACTGGGGTCTAATCCCATTCTTCTACCTATGGATAATCAGTTTTCCCAGCACCATTGATTGAAAAGGCTTTTTTCCTTCAGCATATGTTTTTGGCATCTTTGTTAAAAATCAACCATCTATAGGTTTGAGAATTTGTTTCTGTCTCTTCTGTACTGTTCCATTGGTCTATGTGTCTGTTTTTGTGCCAATACCATGCTGCTTTTATTACTATAGCTTCATATTAAAATTTGAAATCAGGTATTGTGATGCCTCCAGCATGGTTCTTATTGCTAAGAATTGCTTTGGCTATTTTGGTTGAATGGCTATTTTGATAATATTTATTTTTCTTATCTAAAAACATGGGAGGTCTTTCCATCTTCTTCGATTGTCCTTAATTTCCTTCTTTAGTGTTCTATAATTTTCATTGTAGAGGTATTTTACCTCCTTCATTAAACTTATTCCTAAGTATTTTTTTTGAGGTTATTGAGAATGGATTTGTTTTCTGGATTTCTTTTTCAGCGGATTCATAAATGGTCTATAGGAAAGCTAATGATTTTTGTAAGTTTACTTTGTATCCAGCTTCATTGCTGCATTTGTTTATGAGCTTTAGAAGTCTTCTGGTTGCTTTTCTGGATCTTCTAAGTATAGGATCATGTAATCTGCAAACAGATAATTTCAGTTCTTCTTTCCTTATGTGTATTTCTTTAATTTCTTTCTCTTGCTGAAGATAGAATCTACCCAATGAGAGAAAATATTTGCTAGCTACTCCTCTGATAGACTACTAATATCTAAAGTATACAAAGAATTTAAGAAACTTCACACCAGAAAAAGCCCCAAATAGGCCAATCAAAAATAGGAAACTGAACTGAATAGGTATTTCTCAAAAGAAGAAATACAAATGGCCAATAAATATATGAAAAATATTCAACATCATCAGCAGTCAGGGAAATGCAAATCAAAACTACATGGAAATTCTGACTAATTCCAGTTAGAATGGCAATCATCAAGAATACAAACAATGATAAATGCTGGTGAGGATGTGGGAAAATAGAAACTCTTGTACACTTTTGGTGGAATTACAAATTGGAGATCAGTGTGAAGTTTCCTCAGAAGACTGGGAATGGCACTACCCTATGACCCAGCTATACTACTCATGGCTATCTTCCCAAAGAAATTGAAGTCAGAATATTATACTGACACATGCATATTTGTGTTTCTAGCACCACAATTACGGTAGCCAAATTATGGAGTCAGCCTAGGTGTCCATCAACAGATGCATGGATTATTTTTTGAGGTTACTGTGAATGGAATAAAATTCTATTGTATATATACAATGAAAATCAAAACTACATGGAAATTCTGTCTAATTCCAATTAGAATAGCAATCATCAAGAATACAAACAATGATAAATGCTGGTGAGGATGTGGGAAAATAGAAACTCTTGTACACTTTTGGTGGAATTGCACATTGGAGATTCCATTGTATATATACAATGGAATTTTTTATTCAGTCAGAAAGAAGAATAAAATTCTGTCATTTGCAGAAAAAATGGGTGGAACTAGAGACTATTAGGCCAAGTGAGATTAGCCAGGGTCAGAAAGAAAAGAATCATATGTTTTCTCTCATATGTGGAAGCTAGAGAGAAATTTAGGAACAAAAGGGGTTTCAGATAAATGAGAGACACTAGTAGAAAAGTGGAAGGGGACTTGGGGAGGGAGGTGGGGAGAGGGAGAAGGAGACTTGATGAAGGAAACAGTTCAAATAATGCCTTGTCCATATATGAAGTTATCAACACCGATCTCAATACTACGCACTGGGAGAGGAGGGACAGAGTGGGATCTGGAGGAGAACACACCAAGTGCTGTGTGCACATGGGTTTCCTATCACCCTGAACCTCATTAGGATGTATAATTACAATATACTGATAAAAATACATTAAAAAATAGCATGCTGTACAGTTCTAGATTTTTTTTGCTTGTGTTCAAGTTTCTAGCATAAACTATGAAGAGGAAAACATGACCAATTACAAGAGTCATGGTCTTTCTATAGTAAAACAAGGAAACAAACAAAACCCCCATTAATTCAGGTAAAGAAGACCTGCCATGGAGACCAGACAGGAATCTCCCCTTCAGCTTGCAGAACTTAAAGGAAATAATAGAACAAAGGCCGTTAGTTCTTCCCTTTAGCAGGGCCTCTACCCTGCCTTTCTTCCCCCCTGACTTTCCTCAATAGAAGTCCTTCGTAATATTCATGAAACAATACAAGACAATGTTTACCAAGCCCTCGCTGGGCCAGGCATCTGTTGGTGCTTCACCTGAAGTATTTCAGTACATCAGGGCAGCGCACTTGTGGGCTGGTAAACACCACTGCCCTCTCATAGACAAAGACAAGTCTGGTGAAGGAGTGACATAGCTACTGGCCAATGGGTCTGTCTGACTCCCAAATCTCTGCCCTTAGCTCTGGCAATATGCAGCATTCAAAGAAGAGGCTGAAGGACTACTAAGAAAGCATCTTGAGTTTCTATTAGGGTTGTATTTCTTTAAAGCATTTTCTTGATGGACCAGAAGGTTTCGGATGATTCTATCAGGGAAATGAGATGATAATCTTGTTAACAGATCATGTGTGGGATCCTAAGGGTTTATTGTGCATCATGTTTATTTCATGAAATGAAAGCCCAGATCTTATTATGAGCCTAAACTTCAACACATCTAAATGCAAAAGACTTCACTTTGGTCTTATTTGAACTTCCTATGCTCAGGTTCAGTAGGTCAGAAACAATAAGGGATGACTCCATCTGACCAATGAAGTTTCTGAGGCTAGCCATTTGCCCCAGGGTCTTATCTTAGACCAGGTATGCCTACAGGCTTGACCTTGCATGTACTGCATAGCTTAGCTTTACTGCTCAGAAAGGTGGAAGTGACTGTGACATCATTATAGCCAACCTTGTGCATTCATGGAAGAGCGAGCCAGCAAGGTCTTTCCAGCAAAGGATGCTACAAGAACATCATGGAGGCAGCCTGAAGAGAGGAAACAAGGCTATGGGTTTCTAGGAAATGTCAGCAGGTGGCAGATCAGATTGAAATGCCTCAAAAGGAGTTGCAATATCATCATGATGCCTGTAATCCCAGTACTTGGGAGGCCGAGATAGGGAGATTGCAGATTTGAGGCCAGCCTTAGTAACTTAGTGAAACTCTGTTTCAAAATAAAATAATAAAATAAAAACAACTGTGTGTGTGTAGGGGGGTATGGGGGGTGTATCTCAGAGGTAAAATGCCTCTGGGTTCAATCTCTAGTACAAAAAAAGTCACAATGGTATATTTAGGAAAAATTATCAGGGAATGAAAAGGTAGCGCCAAATACAACATTGAAGTTTGCAAATGCACAACACATGCCAACACCCCCCCCACACACACACATGCATACAACATACATATGTTTACCCCCTGCAACATTATCATGTGGTTTAATGTTTAGTTCCTCCATCTAGATCACAAAGGTGCAGAGGGCAGGATACAGCCTAAATGTTTTCTCCTGAAACAAAATATGGCAACAAGCTCATGCACACTTGTATCAAGAAGTCGATGGAGAAGACAAAATGGCTAACAAAGAAGAAGATAACACTAGCTAATTTGCAGGATCCACTCTGAGCTGAGTCCAGGACAGCGCTGGGGGGTGAGTGAGAGTTAGGGATGGAATCTATCTATCTGACTACTCCGCCTTCCTGCAAGGGCCTCCTGAGATGCTTTCTTAATAAGTTTGTTTATTCACAGTAGGAGACATTTCAAACTGATCTGTTGGAGGCCGCATTTAATTACAGCTGTGCTGATAAGAGTCTTCTCACCCTTCTACCCACACACTCACTGTACACACACCCATGTCTCCTTCCTATCCTCACTTCCAGACAGCTTTCCTTCTACTGACCGCTGAACTTCCTGTTCCCCCGCCTCCTCTTGGAGCTCTCACCGCTGGTTTTTCCCTTGCCTCTTTCTTTTTCTCAATCTCAACTAGTACTTGCCCATCTTAAAAATAACCTCCCATAATACTCTTTCATCTCTCACATCTCTTTTGCATTATAGCTTCTAGAAGGAACGGTCTATACCCATGGCCTTGCCTTGGCTCACATCGGAGTTACCTGTGGGATGTGGCCTGACCGTGGGTGGTGTTCACACATCTCCAGGGCGTTTTCATGAATGACCAAAGTAGAGAACGACTCTGGATCCTCTTGTCTATTCAGTCCTCAAATGCTTTCACTTCTGGCCTCTAAGTTTTCTCACGACAAGTTAATCCTCGGTGTAATCACAGAAGCCCAGGGTGATCTTTCAGGTCTCTTTGGTGACCTCCGTTTCCTTTTTGAAACTTTCCTACCATTGGTTTCTGGACACATGATTCCCATTGCCCCAGCCTCCATCCTTGTTTCTCAAAAGTTAGCTTTCCTCACTTATTAAATGACATTCTTGGGGTTCAGCATGCACTGCCCTACAACGTGGCCCTTGGCATCTGGAAGCCACCAAAATCAGGGGGGGCATTCTCACCTTCCCTTTGTCCCCCTCCTCTGAAGCAGGACAAAACCTAGAAAGGTCACTCTGACTTCTTCCCTCTGCCACGAAGACCCTCAAGAGACAGGTACCCTGCCCTGTGCCCAAGGGAAGGAATGTCACATAGATGCCAAGAAAAACTTGAGCAAACAGACCTTGCTACATTCTTCCTGGTTTATTACTATTAGATCAGACCCTTTTGTCTCTAATCATATTTCAACACACCTGCCCATACACATACGCAGATTTCCCCATTTCTTTGGTCTTCATTTCGGAAGGCTCCTGGGTCAGGTAAACCATGTTCTCTTGTTGTTAACCTGCCTTTTGTCATGGGGTCTCAGCGATGAACCTTACATTGGGTGAGGAAGGGACTTTGCTTTTCCCTGAGAGCACCACATCTGACATAGTCACCCAAGTCGTAAACCCAGGCATGGCTGTCCATGTTCTGTCTGTCCTGTCTGTGGGCTCCAGATTCCTCCTGTCACAGCCTTGCTGGTTCTACCTCCTGAAGAGCTGAGTATCTGTCCCCTCTGCTCCATTTCCACTGCCTGCCCAGGGTTGATACGGTAGCCGAGATTAACGGAAGGCATTCATCATTAATGGGAGGCTTCCTGACTCCAGGCGTGAGCCCTTTGCGGTTGTCTTCTGTGTCCCTCCCAGCAAAATAAAACTCAGCCATGTCCCTTGCCCGCTTTAAGGTCATTATCAACTTGACTTTATCCTGGAGGATGAAAGTCAAGGTCTCAACAAAGAGTCATGTTCTTTACCACAGTGCTTCTGGTTGTTTTTTCTGGGTCATCACCCCTACTTCTTCCAGGTGTGCCTTACATCTGGCCCCAAGTTCCTGGCACCCTACACAGACCTCTGGCATCTCCCTTCTCAGGCAGTTCTGCAACTGTTTACTCTTTCACTCCCCTTGGACTGGAATGCTGGAGGGACGTGATTCTGCTCATTCAGGTCCCTCTGCTACCGTGGAACCTGGTACCTAGTGAGTGGAGAATACACTTTGGCTCAGCGAATAACTGAGTTAATTTTCAATTCTCTTCTGACTGCTGGGCATGGCCTTATCTGACAGCTAGTTTCTGAACAACTTTTCTGTAGTGATTACAAAGGGCAGGCAAGGATGAAAGAAAGAAATGCAAAATGGAGTGATCCTGATGCCCAGAGAGCCGGAGTGGGGAAGGGCAAAGGAACAGTGCCGCCCACACCCAAGGGCTTTGTTCTGAGCATCCCGCTTCTCTTTCAGGTCTAACTTTAGGCATAGGAAATTCACTTCTTTAAGACAAGTTCAATGCTACTCAGTATTTGAATAAGACCTATATTTAATATGAAAGGAACATGTTCAAGTGCCTTTCCTATGAAATAGGAAGTTATTGACTTGCTAGAAAACCCCCAAGGAATGAAAGACTTGTAGGGAAATCTTTCCATGGAAAAGAAAATGATTTACGTTTAATATTTCATTGTGTTTCCCCTATTTTCATATGTGTTCATTTGAATTCCACTGGGTGAATAGCCATAAATAGTCTTTTAGTAGTCCCTTCTGTAAAATACCCATTTTATAGTAACATGGAGAAACATACATTCCTTCAGCTTCAACGTCTTCCTGCTTTGGGAGCCGCCCAAAAGGAAGAGAATTGAATCATCTGTGCTAAATTGTGTACTTAGGGGTGCAAACTGCTCATTGCTAATGCATTAATTGAAACGATCCATGCGCTTTCTTGCTTTAAGAATCAAGGCCAGTAAAAATGTATCCAGTTATCTTTTCCTGACACTGCCCCCGCCCACTGCCATAGCCCCATATTAGGAATGAGAAAATTAAGACAATTTGTATGCACATTTCTGACCACCGTTTTAGGATTCTGTAATTACAAAGAACAATTAACCACGGCATCCCTGGCTTGACTAATCATCTTATGGGCAAATGGTTTAATTAATGAAGAAGCTGCTTCCTTTGGTTTAACCATACTTAAGCAAGGCTGCTGAGGGAAACAGGTCTACTGGCCGGATTAGGAGTTTTTGCTATCATCTATCTGTCCACAAGATGGCGGTAAATGTTTGGTGAGTTTCTAGGATAATTTTTGGTCTTTTGTGTGTGAATGTGGTGGAGGGGGTGGCTCTAGAAGAAAAAATTTATTTATTTGATGTTTTATATTGTTTTACGTTTTTATGTCAAATAAACCCGGTAGTATATAATTAATTTAAAATGTTTTCAAGTGGCTGACAGTTACATTGCTTATCCTCACGGTTAAGCCATGTTTCATAACAAAAATAAGATAATTGATCTCTACCTCAACTGAATGTGACAAAAAGTTGAGCGTTTGGCTTGGAGAAATTCAGAGTTCTGAGTTTACTGGCTAATCACTTACCAATATATAGACATATCGGTTCATTTCTGGATCCCAGGTGAGTGCCAGGTGCAATCGTTTTGGATGATACGAAGTCAAACACATCAGAAACCTTCTCCTTGAGAAGCTTTAGACCAGAAGAAAATATAAATGTGTATCTACACAATGGCTATTCAAGACAATGAGTGATGTAAGGGAGTTTGGGGTGAAGCCTTGTGTCAGAACTGGGGAGCTGGTAGGGGGATGAGGGAAGGCTCTTTGGAAAGCAAAGTGCTCAACATCTACCTTGACAAGTAAGTGGATCCTGACCTGCAAACTGTACGTGCATAGGTGTGGGAATAAAAGCACTCCAGGATGGGTGAGGGGTACTCGAGATGAACACACTGGTTTGCTTGCTTGCTAAGTCTATACACCTGCACAGGCAGGATTGGGAAGAAAGTGAGCTTGATTGTTGAATGCAAGGTTTCAAAGTTTGGATTTTAGTCCGCAGACAATGCAGGACCACCGAAAGTTTGGGAGCTAAGAAGCAGCTTAGCAGCAGTAGCTCAGAAAGAACAGCTTGGAATCTCTGCTTGATGGATTGAAGTGGAGAGATACTGGCTGTGGCAGCCGTGTATAGGTCAGGAGAGGGGTGGTGGTGTGGTCATGTCCTAGCTCTGGTCCCAAAGCCAAGACCATTAACTTCATTTCTTTAGGTCATTTTTCTCATTAAAAAAACAAAGGGTTGGACCAGGTGGATCTTTTCAGATCCAAATACCACAGGCCTGGCTAGGACGATGGCAGGGTGCAGAGGAGCCCGGGCAAAGGATGCAGAAGAGATTAGCAGAGCAGCACCTGGTCTCTGAAGAGTGAATAGAGAGACACGGGGATGGGGCGTTGGCAGAAAAGGGAGAAGAGGGATGGGGGGGCTCTCACACAGATGGTTGCCCAGAAAGACAGTGGGGCTGTAAGTAGAGGGCTGCAATGCCAGCATTGTACAGGGTATAGTTTTTGGCTGTGAACACACTGTACTGGTATACAGGCATTATTTGTAGCATTTACTCATGAACAAGAGGACTGTTGACATTCATCTGAAAGATTTGGATAAATGATCTCAACGGATAGCCAAGTGACTATCATGGATGTGTCCATTCTTTCCCTCTTACTAAATACAATATTCAGTATATTTAACCTTTCAGGAAAGGCAGAAAGGCTCTTAAATGTAATATTGAAGTGAAAGCAAGATGGGAGTTTCTTTGTATACTAAGATGGCGCCATGGGTGCACCTGGAGGGGGCTGGTTCCAGCTGCTTGCTTCTGGTGGTGAAGTCTGAGGCCCGAGCCACCATGTGTGCTCCTGGGTCACAACCACACAAAGCAAAGTGTAGAGGGAACAGAGGATTCATCACAGAGGACTCAGACCCAGTCCCAAAGTTACATCAACAACCCAGCAACTCAAGGTGAGGATTGCTCTCCACCCAGTTCTAACTAGATTGTTGGAGGAAAAGGACAAATGTAAAGTCAGCAAATAGTTCTCAGGGAGTGATTTGAAAATGCGATGATTTCCAGGTCTATCATGGAGTGGGATCAGAGGGTTTCAGGCTAATCGCCAGGACCAGGACCACAACACTGTCCACGAGAACTGATGCCCAGAGGGGCAGCTAGCAGGAGGAAGAGACCTCGATGGGCCTCCAGATCACCAGAGATGGAGATCTGCTTGACGCACTCAGGCCTGTGCACCGGACATGAGACCAGGAAGTGGACCCCAAATGCTCTGTCCATCTGCACAGCGCAACCTTGACCTTTCTTCATAAATAAGTACTCACCAAGTAATACATGGATATATGTATTTGTTAAGACAGGCATTTATGCTCTTTAGTAAATGAAGTTAAATATATTCCTAACGAGGTTAATTTTACAGATAAAACAGATTAATTAACCTGGTTATGAATATCCTAGCTTCATTACTGGCACTCTGACGATCTTTAGCTCCTTGGTTGTTTTTGGAATTGTGTATGATCTGCATTTGATTTCGAAACTTTCTAAATATCCACAATGCCTTTTGTAGGAGTGTGGAGTGGCTCCAACACCAGGGATTGGGGAAAGGCAGGAGCTGGAAGACAGATATAAAAGGTAGAATTGCTGCTTGGGGAGACCACCACTAACTTTCTCAATTTGCTAATAATAAAACTATTAACTATTCCTTTAATGCCAACAATATAAGAAGTACAACTCTCTTTTTTCTTCTACATATACTTTTTATTCTTTTTTTTTTTAAAGAAAGAAATTAATGCAATGATTAGACCAATGCTTTTTACAACATGGAAGAGAGTTAGCAGAAGAGATGGTTACAACCCTTACTATTTCTTAGTTCTCACCCAGTAGGGGCCTTCTGAAACTTTTGGGAGCAGTCTAGCTGGCCATGTCTCAATCTAGCCTGAGCACCTCAGTGCAGACACCATGTTGCGACCTTTCCTGTATCCCCACCATCTATATTGGCAATGCCTGGCTCAGGGAGCATATTTGCATATTTTGCACAAATCAACGAATCACTTCTTTGCTTCTTCATCATAGTTTACATGTGCCCACAGATATATATTAACTGTAAAACAAAACAAAACAAACAAAAAACCACCATACTAACACAATGCATAGGAGGAAGGTAAATTTGACGTTCCACATTCAATACAAATGAAAATCAAATATGAATCTTTATATAAATAAAATTTTAATGGCTTCCACATTCCTTGTTCTCTCCCTCTGTCCCTTCTTCCTTTGTGTGTTGGGTATCTACTATTTATAAGGTACTAAGATTACAGAATGTCAGAAGAAACTTTAAGGTGATCTATGGCAACCCTTGCCTTATTAAGATCTTCTCCCACATGCTTGACAAGAGTCCTATATGGCCTTTGCCTGAACATGAGCAGTGAGCAGTGACCCATCACCCTACCAGGTAGCTCTTTCTACACATGTGGCTATGACTCTTAGGATATTATTCCTTATCAGTTGACATAAATCTGGGCCCCTATCTACTGGTTCTGTTTCTAACTAAAAATAAAAAAAATTAAGTCTTTTACATAGTGATCCTTAAAATATCTGAAGTCATATATGCCATGTATTATGTCCATTCTCGCTCGCTCTCTCTCTCTCTCTCTCTCTGACTCTTGTTGTGGTACGGCTGATTGAACCCAGGGACTTCATACCTCTGAGCCCTTTATATTTTTTATTCTGAAACAGGGTCTCACTAAGTGTTGAGGGTCTTTCTTTCTAAATTGCCCATACTGGCCTCGAGCCTGCAATCCTCCTATCTCAGTCTCCCAAGTACTGGTATTACAGGTGTATGCCATCATGCCTGGCTTAATCTTCTCATTTTAAAGACTAAATTCCTTCAACATTTCATTATTATATTGTATATCTGGACTTCCCTTCCAGACAAGTAGATGTTTGGGCCTCTGAGCTGGTGTTGGGATTACCATATTCCTGAAACCCGAGAGGAAGGGGATGGGAACACCAACTGTTGGTGGTCTACAGTTTGTGAAATTCTTGATGAGGTGATGGGTAGCAACTTTAGATGATTCACATTCAGAAAACAAGACACATCGTCATACAATCAACTCAACCTCCCCCCCACCTCCAGACCTGAGGTTCTCCAGCTTCAGCTAACATCAGAATCATGTAGAGAGAAGCCAGGTGACTGATCCTTTCTCTTAGAATTTTGGACTTAGTAGGTCTGAGCTGATACCTGAGAATTGCCTTTTTTTTTTTTTTAAATACTTTTATTGGTGCATTATAGTCTCACATAATGTGTTCACAGTGATAGTGACACACATGCCTGCAGCATTTGGTGGGCTTTCCCCCAACTCCCTTCCCACCCCCTTCTTCCCCATATAGAGTATTGAGATTGATGTTGGTATTCTCACATATGTACATGATGTCAATGGAAGTGATTCTTTCATTGATCCTCCCTCCCACTATCCCTTCCCCTAGACCACCTCCCGCGCTCCACTGGGGTTTTTCCTCCATTATCTGTAGTCCTTCTGGTATCTCAAATTCTCCCAAGCTTCCGCAAATGAGAGAAAACATACAACCCTTCCCTTTCTGCGACTGGCTAATCTTACTTAGCATAATGTTCTCCGGGTCTATTCATTTTCCTGCAAATGACATTATTTTGTTCTTCTTGATTGCTGAATAGAATTCCATTGTGTGTCTCTCCCATAATTTTATAATCCATTCATCTGTTGATGAACACCTAGGTTTGTTCCATAATTTGGCTATTGTGAATTGTGCTGCTATAAACCTTGATATGCATATATTACTATGATTTTCTGATTCCAGTCCTCTGGATGATGTCGGTACTGCTGGTTTACCACTGCCCTACACAATGCAAGGAGGCTGAGGCCAGCCCAGATGAGGAGAGAGGGTTCAAAGCCAAATGCAAATTCAGGGCCAAGACAGGTGAGGCCAGTGAGGGACCAACCAAGGATGAAGACTGGGAGGAGGAGCAGAAGGGGAGACCACGTCAATGGTACCATGTAGAGTCAGACAGGAAGAATAAGCACTGATGTCCAATGGCTCAGCAGTGTAAATACCATTATCAAAAACACATTATATATCTCAAAATAGTTAGAAGGGAGGATTTGAATGTACTCACCATAGAGAAACAATAAAATTGTAGAGTGATGGATAGGCTCTTTACTCTGAGCTGATCACTGTGAGAATAAAACCATCATGCTGTAACTCACAAATATGTACAATTATTAGGTGTTAATTTTAAAAAAAGTAGAGGCTGACATTCAAGGTGTAAAAGATTTGTTATCTCAGCATGTCCTTGTTTCTCTAACCTTCTTGGCTTAGATGATCTACAGTGGATGTACAAAGAAATAAATGAATAACAGGGACACTAATGAAAATTTCGAAGAAGAAAGGGCCACTCTCTGGGTAACACATGTCATAAAGAATCTGCAAAAAATTCTGTGAAATTCTGGGCGAGTGTGATAGCAGGGTTGCATTTTTACAAATATTTGAAATCTAAATGTACAGGGGGTAGATTTTAAATTCTATTCAACTCCTTAAATGAGTAGAGTTGAATTTCTTTTTTCCAGAGGAAAAGAAACTACACAAAAGATGGCAGGTTGTGGTAAATAAAGGTTGTGGTCCATGAACCATTATCATATCATTTCTATCTGCAAAGGCTTCCCTATCTCCTAGGAGACAAACAAGTAAATAAGTGATGCTACATCACAGAAAGAACTAAGCAGAGGTCCAAAGATAGGGCTTCTAACCCAGTATTCTAACCCTTCACTGCCCTGGGAATGAGGACCAACTGGTGTATGCTGTTGTTTTGTGCTTCAAGTAAATTTATTTAACAATGTTCTACCTTGTCTCTGAGAAACCTGGAAGTGGTGGGTAGAAGTTCCAGATAAAGAGGGATGACAGGAATGACAGAGTTGGCACTGTCTATCCTGAGCCCCAGTGCCCTGGCCTTCCGCCTCAGGAAGCCACTGCTTCCCTGAGACTCTTACTCTGTAGTATGGAAGAAATTCATCCTCAAGTCTGGCAGGAACCTAAGGATACCATCTGCTCCATCCCTGTCTCCAGGCAGAACTTTAATAACCAAGACAAATAAGGACTGGCAATACTATTTTTGAAGCCCCCAGGGAGGACGGATCATACCGTCACCTGTGAGTTGCTCATGGACAGAGTACTTCGTCTGCCTCAACAGATGCTCTCAATTGAAATCCCCTTCTCATTACCTATTTCTATTCAACTACCACTTGGTATTCAATAAAGGAAGTGACAACCAGCCAGTTTTCGAGGAGTTTAAGAAGTCCCCTTCAAGGTGTGCTAGACACTGGGATTGTATCTGACCTTGGCAGCTTTCTCTGTCTCCCTGCTTCCCACTGTCCTTAGCTGAGGGTAGCTTTTCCTCCTCTGCTATGCCCAAGGCTCTGTCACTGAGCCATTCCTGTCACTAGCCAGCTGAAATTGTGAGCCCTAAAACAAACCTTTCTTGCTCTAAGTTGCGCTTGTCACGTATTTTGGTCATAACATCAACAAACACCCAGTAAGTATGCTCCCCCTGAGGCCAGGACAGTCTTTCTCGGTGGGCGAGTGAATGTGTAACATATTTGCAAGGCAATATTAGAACCTGGACCCACCATGCTTCAGATGATCTATCTATCGCCTACACCAGTAACCTGGCTCAATTTCCTAAATCAGGAAAGAGGAGAGTTGGGTTTTAGCCCCGTGCATCTTTATACACACGTGCTAGCTCTGCCAGGGCGGGCTTTGGTTTCTGAAATGCATGATTTAGGTAAGAGATGCACAAGATCCCACCTACTCTTACATTGAGTTTCTTTGGCTTTCGAGTGCAAAATGTAAAGCCATCCTGATTGTGTTTAAGGTATCAGTTAAGAAGGTGCTCAGATTTCCTTTCTTCTCTGTGCAGGACACAGGCACACGCCACATCCTCAGCTTTGCCCTAGTCCTGCTGCTCCAGGGTGTTCGGCCCACCAAATTGTGCATTCCAGGCCAATCACGGGAACCCGAGCCTGTCAACGCACGTCACAGGCTAATTTGTTCTCATCCCCTCAAGTTCACAGCCCTGCGGATGAGTTTTCCTTTTGGCAAGCTCAAGGCTGATTAATGGGCAATTACAACAGGGAACTTGGAGGCAGAAGGGACCAGCAGAAGGGAGCGGATGCATATTACCTGGAGTGATTCACTAAATTCAAATCAGAAAATATTAACCTTTTTTGAGGAAAACACGTGGCAAGCTGAACTTAGAGACTTCAAATACCAAAGGGCCCCGGGATGGAGCTGTCCAGTGACAGAGGGCCCTTGTTCCAGAGACCTCGCTACGTGGCTCCCTGCACGGTGCTGCCTTCTATTAGGTGAGGTGTCTGGCTAGCTCCTTCTCCACAAAGTCATTACTTAAGCCCCACTCCACCTGGAATAACTTCCAGCCTGCTGATTCAGATCAAAATGGAGCATGGTTATTTTCCTTTCAGGAAAAGGCTGCCCAGGGCTGGACTGGAGACTATCAGGAAACATGATCTGCTCTTTTAGCCTTTTGCCTGCTTTATATTTCCAGTTTCCAGGCCACCTCCTTGGGAGACTACACACAAAGACTACGTTGATTGGAATCAAGTTCAAAAGCATGGCCTATATTCGAGAGACTTAAAGAAAGACTGCCTTGAAGTTAAGGAGATCCCGCTGTGCACTCTCAATTTTTCAACTGTATCTCCTAATCACCTTTCCTCCAGCAGAACCTGTTTTATTTTTAATTCATCCTTCAGAATAAGAATTTTTTTTTTTGAGGATTCATATGGATTAACTTTAACCAAGCCTCCTTCAAACCCAAGTGTATGTTATGCTGCTATACTCTAGGGCTTTGGTTTGTGATTTGGGTATACTTTTGGCTAAGGACCGAGGAAGGGAAAGAAAGAAATATTAGGCCAGGCACAGTGGTGCATATCTGTAATCCCAGTCCTTGGGAGGCCAAGATAGGTGGATCACAGGTTTGAGGCCAGCCTCAGCAACTTAGTGAAACCCTGAGCAACTTAGGGAGAACTTGTTTCAAACTAAAAAGGGCTGGGGGTATAGCTCAGAGGTAGAATGTCCCTGGGTTTAATCCCAGTAACAAAAGAAAACAAAACAAAACAAGTTGGTAGCAACCTCAGTGGCTCTCCTAGGCTTCACCAAGGTCACTAACATTTAGATTTGAATAAAAAAGACTTCCTAGACCAGATTTGCCAAGGTGTTAAAGTGGAGAACTGTTGCTCTCAGTCATAACAAGGACACATACAAAATGTGCAGCTAGCATTCAATGAACGTTTTCGTTGAGCGTATCACCAACATTGGGCTGATCGCTTCAGCAACATTCTCACAATCCTCAGATCAGCTCAGCTCTCTCTGGGAGACATTGGCATTCCTATTGTCCAGGTAACCAGTCTTCAAGGGCTAAACGACCTGCATCAGGTCACATAATTAGGAGGTAGAGGAAGTGGAAAAAACCCAGCTCTAGTTGATTTCCAAACCTGTACTCTCCCCATAAGCCTGTAGAATCAAGACTATTTATTTCATTATCAATTTCACCTTCTACTGCTCCTGATATTTCATATTTAATTTTGACTATACATACACAGGAGCAAACTGTATGAGTTTCTCCTTACGAATTGAAAACTGGTCTCTAATTGTTTTTGAGCATTTGTTATTAGTACCTGTTAACACACTCATTAGTTTAATATCAAAGCAGAAGCTTTATGTATTGGGCCCTTGGTGCCAATATGTTTAGATTATATGGGGCTCTGTTTTATCATAACAGGGCCTCCTTCTCTCAACTATCCATCTGTGTAATGTATGTTCCTCATTTAAAGCATGCATTTCCATCAGACCTTTTCTCATTTTACTTTCATTTTTTAAATTTTTAACTTTTGTAGTACTGTGGGTTGAACCCAAGGACAGTCTACCTCTGAGCTATGCCCCCAGCTCTTTTTATTTTTTATTTTGAAACAGGTCTCACTAGGTAGCTGAGAGTCTCATTACATTGCTGAGGTTGGCCTCAAACCATCGATACCCTGTCTCAGTCTCCCAAGCACTGGGTTTGCAGGCATGTGCCACCATGCCTGGCTTTTTTTTTTTTTTTTTTCGGTACTGATGATTGAACCAGGAGCATTCTACCTTCAAGCTACACCCCCAGCATTGTGTGTATGTGTGTGTGTGTAATTTTGAAACAGGGTCTCCCTAATTTCTGAGGGTCTTGCTAAGTTGCTGAGGCTGGCTTCGAACTTGAGATCCTCCTGTCTCAGTGCATTGCCACATACAACAATTACAATTTTAAGAACCAGAGGCCCAGCTGTGCTCACAGGCCATGTGGAGCGGGAGACATGTGTGCATACCCAACCAGTAGTGCAAGGTAGGATATGCTCTTTCAGAGAAGACTAAGCACTTAAATGTGCCAAGAATTGCTAGGAAGAATTCAGCAAAACACCTTCTGCTCTGAACTAATGGCTGGTCAAACTCCAAAAGGCAAAAGTTGCAGGCTTTAAATATGTTTCAATGTTGTTTGGTATCAGGGCTCTCTAGTACTTCTTAACAGTTAAACAGAGGAAAAGGACTGTTCTAGAGGAGAGTGCCTGTCAAGAGTTTTGTCTTTTTAATACTAGGGATTGAACCCAGAACTGTTTTCGTTGTGGCATATTTGTAGGTGCAAATAACATACTTGGATCATATCATTCCCTCTTTATCCTTCATTATCTTCCTTCCCTCTCTCTGGATCACCTTCCTCTTTTCTAATAGTCTCCCTGTTACTTTCATGTCACCCTTCCTGGCCCCAGACATGACCTATAATGGAAAATGCAGCTTTCTGAGCCTGGCTTATTTAACTTACATGATATCCTCCAGTGCCATCCATTTTCTTGCAAATGACACGATTTCATTATTCTTTATGGCTGAGTAATACTCCATTGTGTATATATGCCACATTTTCTTTATCCATTCATTCACTGGCAGGTGCCTAGGTTGAGTTAATAACTTGGCTACTGTGAATTATACTATGATAAAGATGGGTATGCAGATATCTCTATAATGTGCTGACTTTAATTCCTTTGGGTATATCCCAGGAGTGGTAGAGCTGGGTCATATGGTAATTCTAGCTTTAGTTTTTTTGAGGAACCTCCTTACTTATTTCCATAGTGGCTGTATCAATTCACCTTCCCACCAACAGTGTATAGCAGTTCCTTTTCCTTTCTCCCTTCGTCCTCACCAGAATTTATTGTTTTTCTTACTCTTGATGACAGCCATTCTGACTGGGGCAAGATGGAACCTCAAGGTGGTTCTGGTTTGCATTTCCCTGATGGCTTAAAGATGTTGAATTTTTAAAATATAATTTTTGTCCATGTGTACTTTGAGAAGTGTCTGTTCAGTTTATCTGCCTATTTATTGATTGGATTGGTTTTATTTTATTCTTTTGGTGTTGAGTCTTTTGAGTTCTTTATATATTCTGGTTATTGATTAATTAACCTGTGTCAAGTGAATAGCTGGCAAACACTTCCTCCCATTCTGCAGGCTATCTATCTCTTCACTCTGTTGTTTGCTGTGCAGAAGCTTTTTAATTTAATGCCACCCCATGGGTTAATTCTTGCTGTGATTTACTGAACTATTTGAATCCTACTCAGGAAGTTGTTCCCTGTCTTTATATCTTGAAGTGCTTCCTCTATGTTTTCTTCTAGAAGTTTCAAGTCTCACATTCAGGCCTCTGATCCATGTTGAGTTGACTTTCATATAGGGTGAGAGGGATCTAGTTTCATTATCCTACATGTGGATATTCAGGATTCCCAATTCCCAGCACTGCTTGTTAGAGAGGCTGTCTTTTATCCAATGTGCTTTTGGCACTTTTGTCAAGAATCAAATGACTGTAGCTGCATGGGTTTGTCTCTGTGTATTCTATTCTATTCCATGGCCTATGTTTCTGATTTCATGCCAGTGCCATGCTGTTTTGTTACTGTGGCTCTGTAGGATATTTGGAAATTGAGTACTGAGATGTCTCTAGCATTGCTCTTTTTGATCAGGATTACCTTTTCTTATTCTGAGTTTTCTTTCTTTCTTTTTTTGTTTCCACATGAATTTTAGTATTAGTTTTTCTAATTCTGTAAAGAAAGTCATTGGCATATTGATGGAGACTGCATTCAGTCTGTAGCTTGCTTTTGGTAATGTGGCCATTTCCACAATATGTATCCTGCTGACCCATAAACATGGGCGGGCTTTCCAGCCTCTCCTTCAATTTCTTTCTTCACTGTGCTATAATTCTCATTACAGACCTCCTTTATCTCCTTGGTCAGGTTTATTCCTAAGTGTATATATATATATATATATATATATATATATATATATATATATATATATATTTTGAGGCTACTTTGAATGGAATTGTTTTCCTTCTTTTTCTCTCAAAACGTTCATTATTGGTATATAGAAGAAGTATTGATTTTTACATGCTATATCCTGCTACTTTGCTGAATTTGTTTATCAGATATAAAAGTCTTTTGGTGGAGTCTTTAGAGTCTTCTAAGTATAGGATCATATCACCTTCAAATTTGTATCATGCTGACTTCCTTTTCTTGCCTAATTGCTCTGGCTAATATTCCAAGTACTACAGTGAATAGGAGAGTTGGAAGTGAACATCCTTGTCTTGTTCTTGATTTTAAAGGAAATGCTTTCAGTTTTTTCCCTATTCAGTATGATGTTAGCTATGGGTTTTCACATACAGCTTTTATTAGGTTGCGGTAAGATCCTTCTATAGCCAGGTTCACATTTTATTTATTTATCTGTCTATTTTCAGTATTAGAGGATGCACCTAGAAGCATACCACCTAGCTACATCCCTAGCCCTATTTTATTTTTATTTGGAAATAAGGTCTCACTAAGTTTCTGAGGGACCTCACTAAGTTCAAGGCTGGCCTTGTACCTACAATGCTCCTGTCGCAGACTCCCAAGTTCTGGAATTACAAGTGTGTACCACCATGCCCAGCTTAGGTACACATTTTAAATGACACCTCTTTTCCTATTACTGTAATGAAGACACTATAGAAGTTGAGGGATGGAACCTCTCACAGAGAGGTTCCCATGGCAGCACCTTTTTTAAAATTACCATTGCTGAGTCCTTGGAGATCCATTAAGCCAGCAACCCTCTCCTTTGCCCTCCCATGAAAAGCAGAGAAAAATACTGTTCTATTTATGTCTTAAGGCTCAAAATGCACAAATGGATATTCGGAAACCCTGAGTATATTCACTAGAAAAATACATCTTTAACAGTTGTGGGATATGGACAAAGGGTTTTAGATATTTGAGCATTCTGGTTATTCAGAATGGTCTCAACAAGGAAAGAGGGGGGTGGGTGTAGTGGAGCAGGACTGTAATCCCAGTACTTGAGAGGCTGAGACAGGAGGATCACAGGTTTGAGGATAGTCTTAGCAGCTTAGAGAGATCCTGTTTCAAAATAAAAAATAAAATGGGCTGGGGGTGTAGCTTGGAGGTAGAATTTCCCTGTGTTCAATTCCCAGTACAAAAAAAAAAAAAGGAATGAGAGTGCATTGGAGTTGTTTAGGCTTTGACAGTGGGTAACTCCTAAGCTCTCAACCTGTGCTTCCTACTGCTTACCTGTCTCTCCACCCAGATGTCCTGGGGCCCTTAAACTTGACACCATCAAGCTTAAAGCCATGTATCATCCCTTGTCTCTGTCAGACACCCCCTAATACTCCCCTGGCACAGTGTCAGCGAGTGATGTCCCCATCCACTTAGTTGCCAGGCTAGGCACGCTGTTGTCATTATTCTCCTCTTCCCCTCACATTTGACAACTGCTGTCACCAGGCTCAGCTCTGTCTCCCTTTTAATGTCTTCAGATGTGTTGTGACGCTCGCCATTCCCTCACTCCTGCCCGAGTCCCCACGTCGGCAGCTCTCCCATGGAAGAGAACTGGCCTCAGAACCTGCTTCCCAACCTGGCCCTCCCGCCCCCACTGCTCTCTGCTTTGACACCACCACAGGTGCCCCTTCTCTCCTTAGAATCCTCCTTAACGGGTGGAATTAAAGCTGAGTGAGGTGGACAAGGCACTTCCCTGCGTGGCCACAACCTCCTTTCTAGCCTGGTCCCCTCCTTTAGTAGGAAACAGGCCATGTACTTTTATACCTGCACAGAGTTTCTTTTCTTTTTTTTTTATTGTAATAATTCGTGCATTGTAAGCATACATCTCTTTTAGGTTCAAATTGATAACGACATATGTGCACACATTTCCACCACAGAGTTTCTTTCCCCTCTAATCCCTTCTCGCTCCTCTCCCATAAAATGCCAATTGGTGTCTTCAGACCAAGCTGAAACTACCATTTATTGGCCAAGATTATCAAGATCTTCCTAACTATCATGGGCATAATTATTTCCTCTCTGTGTACACAGCTTCTCACGCATCTTTTGTTCTTGCTTGTAACAGAATCAAAGTATGATTTTTTTTTTTTTTTATCAGTCTTCCCTCCTAAGTTTATTCTTTTGGGACAGAGATTATATTTTATTTAGTTTTAGAATCTTAGGGCTTATCAGAAACATAATAGGTACCTAACGCACGTGTGTGTGTGTGTGTGTGTGTGTGTGTGTGTGTGTGTACTACTAGGGCTTGAACTCAGAGGAATTCTAGTTCTGAGCTACACCCGAGCCCCCTTTTATTTTTTTGAAATAGGGTTTCACTGAGTTGCTGAAGGCCTCGATAAGTTGCTGAGGTTGTCTGGGAACCTGAAAACCTGCTCAGTCAGTCTGTCAGGTACTGGGATTACAGATGTGCACTACCAGGCCTTGCTGACTTAATGCATTTTTGATGAGTGAATGAATGAATGAAGTTAAGTCTATGATTTCACATTAGAATTTGTTTTCTCCCCTTTATTTTCAGATTGTTACTCTAGATAAGGAGTAAGGTGGGAGAAACCTGTCCTATCAAATGTTAATCTCATTAGACTATATATAGTGTTGACACAGAAATAGTCAATTGTAACAAGGGAAGAGAACAGAGCCCAGAAAGAGACATAGCCACAAACTTGAGTTATGACATTTCTGCCACTGCAGTCTATGGGGAAAAAATGGACTTTTCAATAAATGGTGCAAAAGACTGAAATTGGATGCTTATCTCTTACCAAATACAATATTGAATTCCACGTGAATTAAATATTTAAATGTGAAAACACAACTATTACTATGAGGCTTTTCAAAGAATACAGGAAAATATCTTTATGGCCACAAGATCAAGAGAGATTTATCAAATAAATAAAAAGCAAAAAAAAAAACCTAAAGAAAAAATAAAAAATGCTGTATTAATATTTGGAAAGTCTATTCATGGAATGATAACAAAAAAGTGAAAAGACAAATGATTAACTTGGGAACAGTATTTTTAACGCATACAGCCAGGAAACCAATATGTTGTTTAGGATACTATTTTCAAACATGAGTGGGGAGCAAAAGATCTTCAGACTTTCTTCAAAGACAAAGGTCAATAAAACAAAAAGAAAAATGAAACCACCTAGAGTAGGCAAAGAATAGGTCATAAAAAAAACTTTAAAAATAGAATTAAAATCTTTAGATATGTGAAGAATTTCATGTATTAAATAAGAACAGGGTACTATAAAAAAGTAACATTCAAGGAAAAAAAGGAGCTCTTGGGAAAAGTAAAAGTCTTATGTCAGAAATGAAAAACTCAACATATAAGAAGAAGATAGAGTTAAAGAAATCTCTCCGAAAATAGATTAAAATGACAAAGTGATGAAAAATAGGAGAGAAAAAATAAGGAAATGGGAGGATGATACCAGGAGGTCCAATATCCATATAATAAAAGCGGGTCAACAAATTGGACAGGAGACAGATATTAATAAAATAGCCAAAAGAAAATGTCTCTTAACTGAACAGCATTATTTTTCAGACTGAAAGCCTCACACAGTACTCAGGAGAATGGATGAAAATGCCCCCTCTTGGAAGGGCACATCGCCAAGACCATTTCAGACCATTTGGAAAAAAAGATCTTACAAGCTTGCAGGGAGAGGAATGCAGCTTTCATACAAAGAATCAAGACACAAAAAAGCACTGGACTTTTCAATAGCAAGATTGGAAGCAGAAGATACTTTCAAAATTCTCAAGGAAAACAATTTCCAACATAGAATTCTAAAATCAGCCAATAAAGTCACTGATAAACATTGATGTATCAAAACTTTTATCATCCATGTATCCTTTCTTACAAAATTACTGACACATGTGCTCCATAAAAACAAGGGTATAAACTGGGTGTGGTAAAGCATGTCTGTAATCCCAATATTTGGAAGGCTGAGACAGTAGGATAGATAGCAGGTCTAAGGCCAGCCTCAGCAACTTACCGAGACCCTGTCAAAGAAATAAATACAATATACAGTAGGGCTGTGGGTCTAGTTCATAGGCAGAGTGCCTCTGAGTTTGTTCAATTGTTCAGTCAATCAATCAATCAATCAATCAGCCAATCAATCAATATATAAACAAGAAAAAAATAAAAGCAATGGTATAAAGCAAGATAAAGAAATCCCTGAGATCCAGAGAATAGGAGATTGGCTGCAACAGAGACAGGAGGGAGTCCCTACATGAGAATAAAAGGAACTCTCTAGTGACAGCTGTTGACTGTCTCAATTGGAAGAGGTCTGAAGTCAATGAGATAAAAACAACCTACTGTTTAGTATGTTTGAACATTTTAAAAGGAGCTTTGTACAACTGGGGAACAGTTGGGAGTTGAATCCATGATAGGCATATAGAAAACAAACTGAATAAAAAAAAGTTTATCATTAATTCTAAGGGAAATCCAACAGTTTACAGAAAAGAAAAAATAATCATACTCTACCTTAGGTGCTCACATAGTCATAATTATGGTCTAACCAAAATAAGATCTAACTTTACTGGTGGGCTGGGGGAGATAGAAAGTATGTGTTCATGGAGACAAGAAATGTATATAAAATTATGCTTTTATATTCTAAAATGAGAAGAAAATAGGTATTTTCTAAATCTGAAAAAGCCAATTAGTAATAAAAGAAGCATATTATGCAAAGATATACAGTTAAGTACTTTAAAATTTAGTAGAGTTGAATGAAATCATGTCCAGGAGCAGGATATTAGGTGTGGGTGTTGGGGTGTAGATTGATGTGGTTTTATATTAATTGGCTATTTACCTGTTTGTATGATTTAGATAAAAATAATGGTCAAATTAAAAAAATAAGGAACAAAAGAATATATAAAGAATGATGCATTTTTTAAAGTATACAGTGTATTGCTCAGGGATGTATATGTATATGGAAAACCACAAAGGAAATGGTAAAATGAAAGGCAAACTAGATGGTTTAAAAAAGCACACACACAATCAGGATCACAATTAGCTCAGGTGTAAGAATAAGAAAGGGTAAGAGCTGGGTGTGGTGGTACATGCCTGTAATCCCAGCTATCACAAGTTTGAAGACAGCCTGGGCAAATTAGTGAGATCCTGTCTAAATATATATATATATATAATCATTTATTATCATTAATTCTAAGGGAAACCCAACAGTTTACAGAATATATAAGAGAGAGAGAGAATTGGAAATTGAAATCAGGGACATTCTACCTCCAGGCTACACCTCCAGCCTCCCTTTTTTGATATATCTTATTTTGAAACAGGGTCTTACTATGTTGTTGAGGGTCTAAGTTGATAAGGCTAGCCTCAAAACTGCAATCCTCTTGTCTCCCAAGTACTGAGATTACAGGTATATACTACTATGCCTGGCTTCAAAATAAAATTTTAAAAAAGGGCTAAGAATATAGCTTAGTGGTAGAGTACTTGCCAGCATATGTGAGGCCCTTAGTACCATTAAAAATAAAATACAGAAAAAAGAAAGAAGGAGAATAAAATTTTAGACAACCTCAACAGTATTGGTAATGTTCTATTTCTTAGGATGAACAATAGATTTATAGGTTTCTTTCTGTATTTTTAAAATATATTTTTAGATTTTAATTGACACATAATAGGTATATAAACTTATAGGGAAGAGTGTGACATTTCAATACATGTATACAATGTGTAATGATCAGATCTGGGTATTTAGCATATCCATTCTCTCAAAAACTTATCATTTCTTTGTGTTGAGAACATTAAAAAAAAACCCAGCTGGGCATGGTGGTGCATGCTTGTAATCCCAGCATTTGGAAGGCTGAGACTGGAGGATCTGGGTTCGTGGCCAGCCTCAGCTACCTAGTGAGGCACTCCACAACTTAGTGAGACCCTGTTTCAAAATAAAGAATAAAAAATAGGGCTGGGGGTGTAGCTTGGAGGTAGAATGCCCCGAGTTCAATCCCCAGTACTGCAAAAAACAAACAAACAAACAAAAAACTCCTTCTACTAGTGAAATAGACAATCATTGTCAACCATAGCTATCCTACTGAGCTATAAAACATTAGAAGTTATTTCTCCTAGCCAACTGCACCCCTGTGCTAATTAGCATCCTCTCTCTGAAATTTCTACTCCTTTAATATTCTACTCACTACTTCTGTGAGACCAAATTTTTAGCTTCCACATGTGACTAAATTGTCTTTCTGTGCATGGTTATTTCACTTAACATAATAATCTCCATTTCAGTCATGCTACTGTCAATGACAGAATTTAGTTCTTTTTAATGGCTGAATAATATGCCATTGTGTGTATATATATGTGTGTATATGTGTATATATATGTGTATATAATATGTATATGGCACATTTTCTTTCTCCATTCATCTGTTGATAGGCAGATTGGTTGCCTATCTTGTCTACCGTGACTAGTGGCACAATAAACACATAAGTGCAGCTTTCACATACTGATTTAAGTCTTTGCATGTATTCAGTAGTGGGACTGCTGAATCATATGGCAGTTCTAGTTCTAGTTTCCTGAGGAATTTCCATACCATACTGTCTTCTGTAGTGGCTGTACTGATTCACCTTCCCACCAACAGTATGAGAGCTTCTCTTCCCCCACATCCTTGCTAATATTTGTTTTGTCTTTTTTATAGCAGTCATTCTAACTGGGATGGAATGTTATCTCACTGCATTTCCCCAATATTTAGGTTTTTCAAATACCTGTTGGCCATTTCTATGTTCTCTTTTGAAAAGCATCTATTCAGGTCATTAGTCCATTTTCAAATCTGAGTATTTACTTTTGTGCTGTGGATTGCATGAGTTCCCTATATATTCTGGGAATCACCCTTTGTCAGGTGATTCCTTGGCCAAGATTCTCTCCCATTCTTTAGATTTTCTCTTCGCGGTGTCCATTGTTTCCTTTGCGGTGCAGAAACTGCACTTTTCTGCTTCATAACTTGACCACATACAAAAAATGTATATGTAACAGATGTACAGAAACCAAAATGGTGCCCTTATATAATGTATTGATAAAAATGTATGGGATGACAATTGCCTTTTTATCTATAGCTTGAGTTTGGCTTTTAGCAGTAAATTCAGCAAGTCCACAGAGGCGATCCATACATGTAAAGTACATTACAAGGTAGAATGATTCTAAATTGACATCCAGAACTCAACTACTTGGGGATTTCCCTTATTGAGATTAAAAGTACTGCATTTAGCTGTGTGTGGTGGCACACACCTGTAATCCCAGTATTTGGGAGGCTGAGACAGGAGAATCACAGGTTTGAGGACAGTCTCAGCAACCTAGGGAGACCCTTGATCCAATAAAATAGGGCTCAGGTGTAACTCAAACGTAGAATGTCCCTGGGTTTCCATTCCTAGTAGCGCGCGCGCGCGCGCACACACACACACACACACACACACACACACCCTCCAGTTAACAAAAGGTAATTCTCAACTTGTCTTCCTTTGAACTAACTGGCGCGTGCCACTAATGATGCTTCTGGTTTCCGTCTTTATTGGAGTTCTACTTGTGATTAGTTGTAGCCAGCCCCACACCTTCACCCACCTGCTTTTGTGTTAACCTAAGCTGCCCGCTAGCATCGGCGCCCAGTGCTGTCAGCATTTATGTTGGCCTGTGACTGTCATCCTGAACTCAGGTGCAGTAACAATGAGGAAGACTACTCAGAGAAATTGACCTTATGCAGCACCACCAAAACACACCTCCCAGGTTTCCCCAAGTGACATAAAATGCTCCAGAAGTTATAACAAGGGAACAGCCAATCTCCTCGAATAGCTCTCCTTGTCAGTAGCTTTATTTTCAATACCAATTGTTGGAAAGTAATGCACTTTTACCCAAGTTTCACACGGTACTTACTGGTGCTCATTTGCACAGCCTGAGAGAGATTCACTTGGGATGATATTAAATGGCGCTTTCGATATTTCTGATTTACATCTTTTCCTTGGATAAGACATCTTTGAGGCAGCAAGACTCAAAAATATGCATGGGAAATCTGCGGATGGCCATTTGGTTACAAGACCTTCTTTGGCACAGCTACTGCCTCTGACCACTTTAGGATTCTAAAGCTGATTATATTGCATCTTTGCCTTTAACACTTGGGGATTTTTAAAAGTATATTAAAATTTAAAATAAATTATTTTCTCAAGCCACACTCACTACATTCATAGTCCCTACAAATATTTATCGCATATATCTCTGACATGAATAGCTCTAACAAGTTATTTTCCTATTCACCGACATAAAGGGGTGGGACAACCAAAACAGCTGTCAGATTAAGAACGCTGCGGTTGCCTCCAATTATATCTCTTTGCGAGCTAGCTCGACCACGCACCTGTTTTCTTTCCTTTTTTTTTTTTTTAGTGGAGAGCTACTTCCCTCCCCTCCCCCTTATATTGAAAGAGAGGCAGGAGGGGGAAGGGAACAATAATTTAGCTGAAGGTCAACTAGCACCCCCTGCTAATGGCCGTCTCTCCTCCCATCACTGATTGCGGGAGAATAGAAAATCAGCCTCAACCCATTGTTGTGATCGGGGTGCAAAAGCGATAATGGTGAATGAGCACGTGCTACTTACTGCCTTTTTCCCTTCGAAGGAAAATAATTATCACGTTTAACTGACACACTTCAGAGCAAATACCTTCTTCAGAGCTCATCAGTTTAAAGGATGGCCGGTTGTAGCCCAGCAGAGCCGGTCCCCCTTGATGAAAATACCCTGCTGCGGAGACTCCCCCAGCCTTTCTCCCCTCGCTTCTCTCCCTTCTCCCTCTCATCTCACAGAGATGGAGGAAGGGCAAAGGTCTGAATGTGTGAGCGCCTCCAGGTGGCACGTTCAGATAACCCGTAGATCTCATTGCCTGTAAGAATGGCCAGCATGACTTAGCTCTTAGTCTGGGCGGGACCAGTAATGGGGAGAGGAAAAGCAACCTGGGAGACCGACTGCGTCTGGAGCTTGGCGCCTTATCTGACCCACCTCTGTTCTTCCAGACATGCTGTGAGCGAAGTTACCCAGCAGCGCCCACAACAGGAAGTAAGCCCGAGAAAGCGCCCTTTGCACGGCTGCATCGTACTTCCTCAGAAGCCCCGCCTTCCAGGCACAGCAGGAAATGAGTCAAGGGAACCTTCTTGACGATGAGAAGAAAAACGTGTCCTTGCACATCACAAAATGCTTACACACGGGTCATCGCATCTTTGAGCTCACTCTTACCTCAGGGAAAAGCAGATCAAAGATGAAGAAACAGGTTTTCTGAGAGAGGTCACAGGAAGGTCAGAGCTAGGAGCTGTCTCAGCGCCCGCCTCCTCTTGGAAGATGAGGAAATTTCCTGCTGAACTTTTTGTGCTCAATATTCAAAAACCTTAGCTCTAGATGAGACGGGCTTTTTCAGATAGCCTTTAATATTTTTTTCTTTACTGACAGCACCTATGTTGGTAGTTAGTATGCTTTTAGAACCGCCAGGAAAAGAACCTAATGATTATCAACATCTACAAACCACTGTGAGTTTTGTGCTTCTATGGGGTCCTGAAGTCAAAGGCTTCTTATATTTTTAAATCTGCTTTTTAGGAAGTATTTTATTAGTACCACAGTGGCTTTGTTCTTCATTTGTTAAATAACATTAATCAAGTTTACCTGACTTAAAAATTTGTTAATGATAAACTACTACAGTGTACTTATACTTTGGCTTTACTTTAAAAAGCAAAATTCCCTTCAATTAAAAATGCAGATACAATATATAAAACAAATCATATATTTGGACTATTTAGAAAATAATATGTTCCATAAAACAAATAGTGATAATTACAGATACCTAATTGATAAAGTCTTCAGTTTTCGGTGGCTGAAGAGTAACAATTTATGAATGAATGTTATTAAACCTTGTAGTCTCAATATTTAATCTAAAGCTTGTACCTACCACAGTCTAACTCGATAAGGCACTTAATCAATATATGTTCCATGATTAGCTCAATATAACCATTTCATAATGTATACCTATATCAAAAAATTATAAGTACAACAATAAATATATATAATTTTTAATTTATCAACTATACCCTAACATATGTATATATACATACATGTATATATATGCATATATATATATATAAAATCACGGATATGCCAAATATTTTAATGAACATCATTAATAATTTCACAATAACCTTAAAAGAATTCTTAAAAGCTTTTGCAAAAATAAACAGTATCCATTCTATATGTATTTTTTGGACCTGTGGACATTAAGTGAAAATCACTCAAGCTATCCAAATGTGATATAATTAGACATGTTGCCTTTGGCAGAATGATTTTAATTTGAGGAGAAATTTGTCTCTCTGTAGACTTAATTTTAATGGCGTACTCCTCTGTTTTGTTTTCCTTTTTCCTCTGTTTCTATAACTAAATTTAGAAACCAAGAACACTCTTTCCCATGGAGAAGCAATGGCTCTGTTGTGCCCTCTTGTGTTAGGTGCTTGTGGTACCATGTTCCTGGATGTCCTGAATTCTATCTTCATTTTGCTTTGAGAGGTTGAGTTGGATATTCATATATTTAAAATGAAAAAGAAAAAAAAAAAAAAACCAAGTTCAGAGCCTGTGAGCTCCTCTCTTCCACCACCAATCCAACCCCAGTTTATTTATAAAGCTCCGAAAAATTTTTAAAGGTTTTCAGACGACAATAATGGTGGTATACAGCACGGGGCCTAGGCATCATTTATCTAAAGACTCATAGCTAAGTAATACTGTCTTGGGCCCTAGAATAGATCAAACATAATCTCATTAGATCCATGCAATAAAATTTTTATCTGGCATTCTTTTTTTGTAGACACCAAGCCAGTAAGTCCACAAATACCACAAACTGTATAAAATATGTTCATTTTTATTCTGATGTGATCTTTCATATTATAGACTATTTTGTTACTTTAGATTTGTTGCTCCCAACAGTAGTATTATCCAGTTGGTGATTTGATTTTCCTTTTGTTCTCATGGCCCCAAATGGACTACAAATACAATATAATCAGCCCCTAACATATGAATGAGCGGTGTTCCAAGGTTTATATACAATTTAGTCATTTGGAACACAAAATGCATTTTCCCACAGAAACATTTTAAGAAACCAAAATTAGTTTCCAAGGGTAACCCCTAAAAGTCAATTTAACTCATATTGAAATGCAAATATTTCACTAATAATACTATTTCTATTATACGAGGCCACCATTTATTTTAAAAAATTGTCTGGGAAAAAAATTCTTAGTCTTAGGACTATCAGAAACATATCTCCTCTCCCTCAGAGCAATGTGAAGACTTCCCAGCTCTGACGAGGGGCTGCAGAGGATCTGGCTGAGTGACCAGGCTCACAGTCCCTGGGGCCAGGCATGTGCAGGGGGTAAGGGGAGAAAGGGAGAGTTTATGACCATTCACCAAATCACTACTCCTGTCTCTGTCCAATCATACGCAAAGAACTCTCAACATTAAATTATTTTTTATTTAGAAGCACAGAAATACTTTATTTAATTAATTAATTTATTTTTTGCGGTACTGGGGACTGAACTCAGGAACATTCTACCTCCGAGCTATACCCCCAGCCCTATATTTTATTGTTTATGTTGAAACAGGATCTCACTAAGTTGCAGAGGGCCTCACTAAGCAGCTGAGGCTGGCTGCGAACACGGATGCTCCGGTCTCAGCCTCCTAAATACTGGGATTACAAGCGTGCGCCACCACGCCCAGCTACAGAAATATTTTAGAAGAAAGATGCTTTATGCTTTCAGGGATTCTCCCTTGGCATGTGGTTATTAAGGTTTGGATATAGAATGTCCACCAGAAAAGCTCATGTATTGGTGATTCAAGCATGTTCAGAAGTGAAACAATTGAATCATGAGGTTCTAATCTCGGCAGTAGATGAATCTGCTGATAGACTAATAGGTTCATTGGCTGGTAAAGTAGGCAGGTAGGGTGTGGCTAGGGGCGGTAGGTCACTGTGGTATGGCCCTCGTCACTGCCCCCTTCCTCTGCTTCCTGTTGCCATGTCCTTAGCTCCCTGGATATGACCCAGCCTAACAAGGACTAAAATCTCCAGAACTGTGAGCAAATAAATCTTCCTTCCTCTTCGTTGCGGTTGTCAAGTACTTTGGGTCATAGTAGTGAGAATGTTGACTAAAAGAGTGGTAAAAGAAGGAATAAAGAATGTATGGGAAAACATGCCCCTCACTCACTCACTCACTCACTCACTCACTGGCAGACATGTATTGATCCCTGTGATGTTATAGCTATTCTACCAGGTGCTGAGGATACAGAAGATGCAGAGAGGAATAAGAAACAGTTCCTATCCCACCCATGGGGCTTGCATTCTATTCAGGAGTGACAGATAGCTAAACAGAGGTTAATATGTGATATAGTAAACATATATTTAATACTTATTAATACAGTAAACCTAATAGAAAACAAAAAGAGGCACAGTATAACTTTGAGAAGGCTTAAAGTGTAGTTGGAGATACATAATAAATATGATCAGAAATTAAATCAGAATCAAGACCATTATTTCAGATCTCACACACACACACACACACACACACACTGAAAGAGACAAATGAATGGTCCACCCTGTTCTTTGCCTACTAAAATATTTACTGGGCTATCCCTCACCTCCCTCAGAACACAACTGTGACATGGAGTGCAATTTGAGAATAGTAAATAGTATAAATTCAAGGAGGGGAGAGCTTTTAATTAAGACACGTTAAGTTGACATAGGTGCTTATCGTTGCTCCCTGTCCAAAGGTAATAAAGGTGATAACAAAAATTCTGTAAGTGCACAAGGCTAAGGGAGAAAGAGATTGTGGACAAGGGATGCTGATTAAATTCTGGAGTATGGAAGCCAAAGACAGGTAGTGATAGACTTAGCAGACAGAAGGTATCAAAACTCAGAACTGTCCAATGAGAAACTGTTTGCACCACAGAACTCCAGAAACAAGTACTTGGAGCTAAAATTATACTTGTCATAGAAGGTGTAGTTGGCCCCCAGCCTGTGCAGTCAGGTGCAAGCACAGCTGCTGAGCCAGGAGAGAGGAAGACTCACAGAGGCTCTGGCTGAGGTGGGCGGGGTCCTGTGTCATGGAAACACAGGAGCCAGAGGAGAAGCAGCTTCTCCTGGCCCCTCCCCAGTCTGTGCCCATTTGCTTCTCAGAATGCTGGTGTCTGGTTATGACTTCCAGTCAGGAGGGATTAAATGAACTTTTTCTAAGGAAACAGATCAGCAAACGAGGTTGGAAGCAGAATCTTGATTAATATATGGGGTCTTCTAAGCAGTGCCACCCAGGTCCTCTGGCCAGACCCAAGATCCATTTGTGCACAAAGACTTCTGGTCAAAATTTTCCCCTTTGGCTCTTAGATATGGAGGGGCTCACAAGGATTTGGGGACTTGTGAGAAAATCCCAGAACAGAAGATGAAACTGCAAGGAAATGAATTCATTCAGGGGACAGAAAAAGAGTTTGGAAGGCCTGCCATCAACGTCCTTATGAAGTTACAAAAAACATCTGTTAAAACAAAGAAGGAGAAAGCTGTGTGTGGTAGCACACACAACTGTAAACCCAGTGGGAGGCTGAGACAGGAGGATTACAGGTTCAAGGCTAGCTTCAGCAACTTGGTGAGACCCTCAGCAACTTAATGAGTCCCTGTTTCAAAATAGAAAGTGGTGGGGGTGTATCTTGCAGGTTAGAACACCCCTGGGTTAAATCTCTAGTACCAAAATATATAAAAGTTTTAAAAAGAAGGGGAAAGAAACAAGAAGGGAGCCACTTAGAGGATAGGACTGAGTTCTTAGGAATTCAAAAAGAAATTAAAACACTAATAATAAATTTTAAAAAACTTTAATAGCAAAGTTGTGAGACAAGATGTAGTTTGTCTTTTAGAAAATAAAGCAAAATAAAAAGCCAAAGAAAGAACATGAGAGACGAGATAATAAAATTATAGCACTATAATCAAGTTTGTATCTAATAGGAGTTTCAAAAAGCCACACAAAGAGAGAAATAATATCATATTGAAAATTCCAATAATTTATGAAGAATAAAACTTACAGATTGAAAGGGTCCACAATATGCCCATCACAGAAAAAAAAAAAGACGCACACCAAGGCATATCATTGTAAAGGTCCGAGGCTTGGAAAGTGCTTCCTAAAACTTTTGAGAGAGTAGAACCAACTGAGCCACACACAAGGACTGGGGGTCAGAATGGCCTTGAAAGTGTCATTAGGAAGTTTGAAACAATAGAGCTGAGCTTCAGTGGTTCTTAGAGAAAGTGATTTTGTCATTGAGAATATAACATTGGTTAAGTGTGATCATCCAAGAAAGTCTTGTTCAGACAGAAAAGTCACAAAAATACATCTCCAATGTAACCATTCTGAGGAAGTTACTACAGGCTGCGCTCCACCAAGATGAGGGTGTAAATCAAGTAAGAGAAAGATAGGGGACCTGGGAAGCAAAAATCTGACACAGGAAAAGTGTTCATGATGGTAGCTTCAAGAACAAACATTGTTTTTAGGTTCAAGCTAAAGAGCAAAAGGTCCAGAAGGATGCTTCCAAAGAAAAAGGTGCAAGTTATTTGAGTATCTGATGATCTGACAACATTAAGAAGAATTTTTATAGTTCTTTTGGAAAAAGTTAGGACTGAATTAGTGATGAATACAAAGAAAACTAAGCAAACAAATATGCAAAGAGACCAAAGTGATTATTAACTCTAGAGAAAGCAACACCTAAACAAGAAATAAGATTATAGTAAACCACATACCTCAGCCGTAAATAGTACTTATCTAATTATAAGCATGAAATGATAGAATGTTGCTATAAATAAAAACCAATTAAACTTCAGAAGTGTGGTAGAAAGAAGAGTGTGTGTGTGTGTGTGTGTGTGTGTGTGGCAAGAAGCTGAGAGTGGGTAAAAGTCAACAAATAAGGTCTATAATTATCAAAGATTTCTCTGGCTAAATATGTTATGTAGCCATGTGAGAGTAAATACTAAAGAAGGTGAAAGTGGCTGTCTCTGAGAGGTGGGAAATTAGGAATGAGGAGGGATGAGGGTAGAGGATACTGTGTGTGTGTGTGTGTGTGTGTGTGTGTGTGTGTGTGTGTGTGTTACTGCATATTGAACCCCAAGGCACCAAGGCATGAGGCATGAGGCATTCTACCTCTGAGCTACAATGCCCAACTTTTTTATTTTGAAACAGGATCTTGCTACATTGCTGAGGCTGGCCTCAAACCTATAATCTTCCTGTCTCAGCTTCCCAAGTACTGGGATAATAGGCATACACCACCACACCCAGCACTTGATTTTCTTTAGCAAGGTGATAGTCCTATTGATGTGCTGAAACTATCTACATGAATTGCTTTGTTAAATATAAAAACTAAATGAAAAAATTATATGTTAGCAATGTGGAAAATGCTTATGGCATAAAATGCAGGCAACAAAATTGTATCAATTCTATGTATATTAACTAAATAAAAAGAACAGTTAAACATAAAAATGGCTGGCTTTTAATTATGATGGCATTTACAATGGACAATTTGGTGCTGTCTGCCATGAGTTGTCACTTTGAAGCTGTGACAAGTTAACAGGAGTCACTTGGAAGAATGTTTTACCACATTGCACCTTTCTCAGATGTTGGCAAAGGGCTCGGATCATGTTTGTATTTGACTTAATAATTCATAATATAAAGTCTCGATGGTATGTATTTAAAACAGTAATCTTTGTCTTATTGACAGTTTTGACTAAAGTAAAAAAAAAAAAAATCCTACAAGTTCTCTACCAAATGCGAATTACTTCATAATAGAAGAAAAGTGCTAAAATAAATTGAGTGTAGACATTTTTGCTGTTTTTTGTTTTCAAAATGTTCTGATGTGACTGCACTTTTTAAAATGTTATCTTCAGAACAATGAGCGTCTCAGGTTAGCACTTGGCTGACCCGTTCCATCAGAGATTTTTTTCATTTTAGAGATTAGAAAAGGCAGGCCTAGGTTGGCGGCCGGAGGTCTCCTGTGACTAGGATGCGGTGTAAAGCAACATGGTTGGTGAGATGAAGACAGACAGTCAACGCCAGGAGGAAAACAGGGTCATCTGCTCAGATGTGGATTCACTGCAATTTCTCACAAAACCTCACCATCCAGCCACTTCAATAAAACTTGACAAAAGGCTCCATTTTCTAAAAGTGAAATGAAAATATGTTTTTTTCTTTCATTCTGAAATGACAGTTTTCATGGCAACAGAGAAGTGGATTTTGAATTCAAAGAAAAATAGGAGAAAATAAAAACTTCATGAAATTTCTAGGAAGAAGTTTTTAAAGTCACATTTTTTTCCCCCAAATGATTTCAATAGAAACTTCTTTTGTAATTAAAAAAAAAATACTTATGTGGAGGACTTTAGCCTCACACAATGGAGAACTCTTCTAAGTGGAATGCTTTTTCCTACATCCATGTACTAAATGTAAAGATGAACCTTAGTTATGTTAAAATTTATATCTGAAAGCCAGGCATGGTGGTGCATGCTTGTAGTTCCAGTACTTGGGAGGCTGAGACAGGAAGATCTCAGATTTGAAGCCAGCCTCAGCTACTTAGTGAGGCCTCTGCAACTTAATAGACCCTGTTTCAAAATAAAGAATAAAAAATAGGACTGGGGGTGTAGCTCAGAGGAAGAATCCCCCTGGGTTCAATCCCCAGCACCACTGAAAGCAACAACAAAAAATCCAAATAAATGAATAAATAAACAACTTTTATTTTCGTACAACTCATGATCCACCACAATGTTCGGGGTATACCTTGACCATCATTAGATACTCCTCTTTCGGGAAGTACTTACCAACGTGTTTCCACCCCCAAAGCAGTATCCTGTTCTATTATCTGAAAATTGGTTTAGGTTAAGACCTGGTGACAGCACAACATTGTTTTAAATAAACCCAATGTGGGGGAAAAAAAAAAGACCCAGCAAATTAGAGCAAGGCTATTTATTCAGAGCTTGCTATATATAACAAGGGAGTCAGCCACTATCGCCTGCGTTTCATAGGGAATGAAAGTCAGGTAGAGGATGGGAAAAAAACTTACGGGTAGTTTGAAAAAAAAAAAAAAAAAGGCTTAAAGTATGTCCTGATTGGAGCGTTTTGGCAAGGAGAAGAGAGATAATCAACATCCTAAGTATTATAATTTGGAAAAGTAGCCCCCATGTGTTTAAAGCTTGGTCGCCAGTCTGTGGCACTATTCAGATCCGTGTCCATCAAAGATGTGCCCACTCCCCCAATGTCAAAGGCTGGGTTCCCAGGAAGCCAGCTCAAATGGAAATCAGCACGCTGGACAGATTTTAAGGTTTCGCTGAGATCAGCACTCCTGAGAAGGAATGAGGGTCAGAAGGCAGGATTGGGCAGAGGGAGACGTTGAGCCTTTGGGGTCTCAGTGGGCTCCTCAGCCTCCCGCCACCCTTCTACAGGTGGGACGGCCCCACAGGTGGGATGTCACTCGTTGAGGGCGGCATGTTGGTCTTCAGTATCCCTTGCCCGCCCTTGGATGCTGCAGCTGGGAGCCGGTGCTGCTGATGCCAGTGGCTCCCTCGGCTGGACGCTGCCCAGTGGGACTTGGTGCCTGAGGCAGGTCTGTCAGCTGCTGTGTTGCTGCTGGAGCCTCAAGTCCTCACCCCGAAGGCGGCTCTGAGCGGCTGCTTACAGTGCCATGTCCCTCGCTGCAAACCCCAGGGGCCTTTCACATCAAGCCTTTTCTTTAAAGAGTTGGCCACAAAGTCTACCGTTTGTTTCTTCAAAAAGTGCTTCAAGTGCCCACTCTCTCTCTCTGAACCATGGCCTCCTTCCTCTCTCTTTTGCTCCATGCATGCAGGGTCTCATGACCTGTTATTCTAGCAGCTTCTTAGGTGACCTTTGGGGCTCCCATCTCTCCCTACTAATCTTTTTTGTGTGTCACTGAAAGATTATTAGTGTTCTCAGCCATGGTTTGTATCATCTTATTTTCTAGTGAATGAATCTGTTTATCCTCTCTTTCAACATAATATCAGCTTCCTGTGCTTGTTTGTTGACGACCTCAATGTTGTAAATCCCAGCCAGGCCCATCCTATGGTTACATGCCCCTAGTTGCTCTTCAGCCCAGGAGTCACTCAGGGGAGCCCCAGGGCCTTTGCCCAGACTGTATACCCTTTCAGGAATGTTCTTCTTCCCCAGCCATGCCTGTCTATTCACTTGCCCTTTAAAACTCAGCAGAAGTCCTCCCTCTTCATTAAATACATGCTACTTTCTGCCTTTATCTTTTTCATGTTTCAGCTTCTGCTTCACTAATGATACATACAAAGGACAGCACTTAATTCTTCAACAATGCTTTCCTGCATGCCAGTTTGGGCTCCCCTGCCAGACGATGAAACCTTTGAAGGCAGGGATTATTTCTTACATGTCTTTGTATCCTCAGAGTTCGGGTCCACAGGAAGCTCAGGGACCTGTCTGATCAGTGATCGTTGTCATCCGCCCTTGTTGGAGACTTTAGAGGGCGTCCACATCCGCCTTTACTCATTTCAAGCAAAGCGCTGCTTAATGAGCGTGCCCTCAGGTGCTTGGTGGATAAGAGGCACAGTCTTCCCACTCTCTCTCCCATGGTAGCAAAGTAAGTGATTCAATGTGGGTGAATGCCACTTGGCTCATATACCAGACCCACCACGTCTCAGCCATGTTATTCAATCTCTCCCAGCCTCAGTTTCACCACCGATAAATTGGAAATAGCAGTATCTATGTCATAGTTCTATTATGAAAAATAAGTGGGAAAACTGTTTAGATGTTTATTATGATGCTTGGTATAGAGTGAGAATTCAGTACATGTCAGTAATTGTCATTCTGTGATGAAAGCCCAGGCCATGCATATCAAAGGTACTTACTTATGACAGAACCTGCTCCCAGCCACTGGAAAGGCTGAACATGTGCAGAAATCCTGGATGCTAGAATCCTGATATGCTGAAGACACGCTGATATGCTTCCTTCAAAAAGAAAGGTTAGCATGTGCCAGCTGAGTTTGATGGTGAGGGATTACCTATGCAAATGGGCAATGGCCAGTCCATGTTTAAACAACAGAACTGCACACCACAACCTGCAGTAACTAGCCCAGGAAATCAACCTCTTATCTATAGAAATCAGCTCAGGAAGCTACCTTGCTATCCAGAAGTCAGATTCATGGGAAGCCGGACCATTATTTTCAGCAGTAATCTAGAAAGCCAAACAATAACCTCTTAAACAACCAACACAAAATGTCTAGAACTTAAATAATTGACCAACTTCCACAATTTTCATTCTTGCACTCAGTTTAGGACTAACTAGAAAAAAAAATCGGATATGTACCCCTAGCCAATCACATATTGTATGAATCAGTTTTCCATGATTATGACAAAGAACCTGAGATAAGTAAACTTAAGAAGAGGAAAGAGTTCATTTTGGCTTGCAGTTTGGGAGTTTTCAGCCCATGGTCAGTTGGCCTGTCATTTTGGGGCCTGTAGCAATGCAGTACATTAGTGTGGGATCCCATATCAGAAGAAGCAGCTCACTTCATGGCAGCCGGGAAGCAAAGGGAAAGATAGGAAGGGCATGCTCTGAGGGTGTGCTTTCAATGACTTGACTTCCTCCCACTAGACTCCACTCTGGTTAGTGCCACAGACTGAGCTTTAAACACATGGACATTTGGGAGCTACTTTTCCAAATTATAATACTTAGGATGTTCCTAAAACTCTAGTTGATCATCTCCATCTTCCCCATGCCAAGACACTCCAATCAGGATATACTTGAAGTCTTTTCTTCAAGCTACCAGTTTTTTCCCATCCTCTACCTGACTTTCATTCCCTATTAAATGCAAGCAATAGTGGCTGGCTCCCTTGCTATATATAGCAAGCTCTGAATAAATACCTTGCTCTCATTTGGTGGGTCTCCTTTTTTTTCCACATTGGGCTTATTTAAAACAATGTTGCGCTGTCACCAGGTCTTAACCTGAACCAATTTTCAGATAATAGACAAGCATGGCCTTCGCTGTGCCATCTTCTCTGAATATATCCGAGCAGGTTCATTCATTTTGTTTTTTTCCTAGAGGAGATGAATCAGCAATTCTCACAAGATAAGTGACACTCTATGTCTCAGTTACATGACCTCAAGAGTGCAGGGTTGGAAGGACCATTCACTAACTTTTTTATATCTCTGAATGTATGAAACTGATCGTTCATTCCTCCATGTAATTCTAACTCAGGCGTAAGTAACAATTTCTTGACAAAAGGGGTCTGATTTTAGAACTGATGAGAAATCGGAGAAATTGCTTCTGCCTTTTAATATTTGCAAATCGTCATATTTACATGATAAAAAGCCATCCAGTTAGTGCCTGTTTCTGTGCCTGTAGTTTCTCACCCATTAGCCAAGTCACTCCAGCCTTCTCCAATGTGTTCCTTTGTTACATGCCAGGAAAGCTTGCAAGTAAACAAACGCAGAAGCTCAGTGATTTGCAATTGCATGGGGAAATCAGAGGTGCAGAGTGACTAATCACCAAACCAAAAGAGACTGTAAGAGGGAAGAAGCTCAGTAATCACTTGTGGAGGGGACAGTCAAGCCAGCAAGCAAGCTGCGAAGGGAAAGGCACCTGGCCCGGGCACCTGCGCTTGCTCACAAGACACAGCCAAGTCACCTGAGCCCCATGTGCTCTCCAGCCCCATGCTCAGGCAGAAAGGCTTTCTGTGGGGACACACAGGTTGAAGACTCCATGGGAGTGACTGAGCCTCAATGGTGAAAGACAGCTGTGGTTAGATCTCAGAGGAGAGGTGCCCAGGGTACTCAGAACTTGTCAACAGCATCCTTAAGCCATGGGCCTTCCTCTGAAATCTTTTAAAATAAGTAAATCTCATTTTAAATTTATCTTTAATAATTTAAATAAGTTCTTTATTATCTGAATTCTTAATTTAAAATTTGGGGGTGTTGTTTAAGGTACAGGAGATCCTGCTATCATTTTGTTCTTCCTCAATACATTTCCTGTGTCACTGGATTCTGGATATCTATGAAATGAGACTATTTCATCTCTGCGTCATTGGAAATGGTTTGAACACACACGGACCGTGAAGCCGTCAGCTAGCCCAGTGGGGGCCAGGGAGGGCTGGAGATTGGTGTCCCTAGGGTGGGTGGCAGCTGGTCCCTGTGAGGGAGCCCAGACATCAAGGTAGACCACCTGAATCCAGGTGGTGTGAGGGTTATGGGGGTCTAAGATGATGGCTTTGGAAAAAACTTGATTTGATTCTCTTTGCAAATAGAAGCAAAAAAATGATAAATCTTTGTGTGGTGATGGGGACGTGAATTAGCTTGATGCAGTCATTCCCCAGTGCCTACATGCATTGTGCATCTCGATCTCATATTGCACCCCATCAATATACACAATTATTATTTGTCCATTAAACATAGAATAAAAATGATAAGTTAAATACATGGAAGTGGGGGCTGTCCACCCCCTATGGAGAATGCCTGGGATAAACAGAAGTCTTCCCTAGGAAGACTTACATGAACTCACTTCCTGGGAAGAGGGGTGTGGGTGTGAGGGTGGGGGAGGCCCCCTCATGACTGTGCTTCAGGGACCCCTTGCTTCCTTGAGATGAACCTGGAAAAATGGAACAAATCAGAATATTGGGGGGGCCTGTGGTAGACAGGGGTGGCCAGGGGTCCTTCCCACTGGGGACAGCAGCAGGCATGCTGGGACAGTTCTGGGGTTGCGTGGATTAGCCAGGACCCCTGCTGGGCTGTGAGTCCAGTGATTTTGCTGAATGAGGCCTCAGTTTGAAGATTCCCATGATAGTTATCAAAGCTTAGATGACCACCTGCCCCTTGTCCCTACCCTTGAATCTGACATTCTGCCCTAAGAGAGGTTATTTTAGATATTCAAGTGATATGTGGAATTCTAAAAGCAACACCATGTTAGAAAAACTGCTAAAAACATTCTGATTTAAAACCCCTGTTCATACAGTACAAAAAGTAGTTTATTTATTTTTTTCTTTTTTACCTGTATTTGGTTCTGTAATCCTGTCCTCCAATGGCATCTTAAAAAATATTCTCAAGAAACATTTCATGATTCGCAACAGCTAAATGGTGGAACAACCCAAATATCCATCAAGAAATGGGTAGACAAATAAATAATGATATGTCCGTACAATGGAGTATTATTTAGCTATAAAATTAAAAGAAGTATTGACACATGAATACAACCTGGATAAACATTGAAAATATTACACTAAGTTGAGGAGCCAGACAGGAAAATTCACAGATTGTATGATCCCATTTATGTAAAATACCCAGAATAGGCAAACCCATGGAAACAGAAAGCAGACTGATGGTTGCCACAGGCTGAAGTGCAAGGGGAGGGAGAGGGGAGCAACTTCTTAATGTGTACGAGGTTTTATTTTGGAATGATGAAGATGTGTTGGAACTAGACAGAGGTGTTGATTGCGCAACAATGCAAATGCCATTAAATTGTTCATTTTTAAATGGTTAATTTTTTTGTGATACGAATTTACCTCAGTGAAAAAACATGATGGGACATGAAAACTATATGAAAGATTAGGACAAAGAGCAACTCCTTCTCAATAGCTATTATCAAGTAGAGACCTCTAGCTTGTTTCATTCACTCATTCATTCATGCAGTATTCACCAAGCCAAAACTGAGCAAATTATTGTGACTGCATCTCTAATTGTTGCCTCACTAAACATGTGAATTCTTCTATAAGTGAAGTCCCACTTTCTTCCCCTTTCAAAATGTTTCTCTCACTGGCTACTCACTCAAATATATACACATAAATTCCCCAGACCCATTAACAAAAATTACCTACATCCTCATTCCGTGGGTGTGTGTGTGTGTGTGTGTGTGTGTGTGTGTGTGTGTGTGAGAGAGAGAGAGAGAGAGAGAGAGAGAGAGAGAGAGAGAGAGAGAGATACTGACTGAAGATTGAACTCAGGGACATTCTACCTCTGAGCTACAACCCCAACCCTATTTTTGATTTTTTGGAAACAGGCTCTCACTACTTTGCTGAGAGCTTCACTAAGTTGCTGAGGCTAGCCTCAAACCTGCGATCCTCCTGTCTCAGCCTCCCAAGTACTAGGATTACAGGCATGCACCATCACACCCTGTTTCCATTCTTTTAAAGAAAAACCAAGCATTGAGGACTCTGAATACAACACTATTTCCCTAACCACATCCATGCCTGTCCTGTATACTCTAATACCACACCATGGGGGCCAACCTGCCAGGACCAGGACCTCTGACCTGCACCCCATGGCCCTGAACCCAGGAACTTGTGTACTGCCCAAGAACATTGTTTCTCATTGGCTTCAGGCAAATAAGAAACTCATGATGCTTATTTCCTCCTTAAAAGCAAACTTCCTTCTAAATGCCACAACCCATTATCTCAAAACTCACCTTTAAAGGTAATGGGATATTAATAGATGCCAATTGTAAAAAAAAAAAGACAAGCCCATGGCAAGAGTAGACTAGATAAATCTAGATAAATGTAAGCCATTCATTTCAGCACCAAGTAGAAATTATATTTGAGTGAAAAGGTAGATTTTCCTATCACTGGATTCGACAGGAACATAGAAATCTTGCCTTTCCTTTATTTCTATTGTATTTACATAGGGATAAATGTCTGTGAATTCTGTTTTATTTGTAATTCCCGTGCTAAAGCCTCATACATTATTTATTTTTATTTGGGTTGTGTCATCTCCTAGAATTTTATTTCAACGTGTTTGCTGGTGATCTGCTAATTTTTATTTTAAAGGGAAAACGTACAGTATCTCATTTCCTCTTAAAACCCAAGCGAACTCCAAATCCTCTTGCTTCTCTGCTGAGCTGGTTTTACAATAGCAGGCCTCGTTTGCTCTGCCTGCAAGCTTGCCTCTGTTTTTCCCATCTCAGCTGTATGTCTGTGTCATTTGTGAATTGTAAACAACAATCATTTTTTAATGTTCTTAGGGAAACGCTTTGGCTGCCTTTCAAGCCTTTTATGTATTCTTCTCATGATGTTATCTGTAATTAAACTTTAGATAATTAACATTTCCCTCAAAAATCAGTATCTCTATATCTCTCCCCCTTGTTTGTTACAGAACATTAAATTAAATTCGGTACTGCTTCTCTGTCCCCGTCCCTGATCCTGAAGGTCAACCAAGTTGTAAATTTTTTTTTCCACATGCAAAAATAAGAGGAGCGTGGGCTGAAAAGTAGCATTTAATCTACTAAAGCCAGGGTCTGAGAGGAGGATAGAGGGCGTGGTGGCGCACGCTTGTAATCCCGGTACTTGGGAGGCTGAGGAGGATCACAGGTTCCCAGCCAGCCTCAGTCACTTAGTGAGGCCCTCTACAACTTAGTGAGAACCTGTTTCAAAATAAAGAATAAAAAATAGAGCTGGGGATGTAGCTCAGAGGTAGAATGCCCCTGGGTTCAATCCCCAGTAACGCAAAAAAAAAAAAAAAACCAACAACTTTGTTTTTATGCATATCTATTGTCACTCTTGTACTCAAAATATTCTCCGAAGCCTTCCTGGCCAAGCTCTGGACTAGGGCAGCGGGTGATTGCGTGGCTGGGTGCTTGGAGCTGATTCAGCTGTACCTCTTAATGCATCCAGCTACTTTCAGGAGCAACTTGGGCTCCTAAGCGGCTCTCTGGTTTGGAGAGTAGGCATTCTGCCATTCATGGGTAGTGATAATATGCTGGGAAATAGCTCACACAAACCATTTCACCACTATTTTGTTATTACAGCTATTAGGAAAATAGAAGCTCTGCTTTAAATCTAGACGACACGTATCTCTGCAGGAACTTCAACTCTTACAGAATCATTTTCCTTTATATTCTTGTAGATGGGGAGAAATAGCCATGTGAGACTTGTCTGAGGCATGTGGGAGATGAGAAACCCGAAGCCCTTGACATTGGAGCTAGAGGACAAACCTTCCGTATATTTTCCTTGAAGAAATTATGAACTGTGATAGGAATAACGGACAATGCCCTTGGAAAGTGGGCTCTGGTCTAATCTCTGCTTAAAAATCAACTAAAGACCTTATGGCCATGTTTAGTGGTATGATCCTGGAGACAAAGCTCCCTCCAATCTGGACATGGATGACCAACTGAAGTACTCAAAGACGGGGTGCTGCCTGCCAGGAGAGATCACCGTTTAATGAAAGTGGAGTGCCTCATAAAAATTCAGCACATGTCTTCAAAAAAGGAAATGATTCTCTTTCAAAGAGTATTTGGATGCAATTATTAAAAGGTAATAAGCTTAGTACAACAGGAAATAAATTAGAGCTGTTCTACTCACACGTGGTAAACAATGACTCATATTTGCCAAGGAAGAAGCTTCAAGCCTTGGAATTTAAGATGGAGGGCAGGGTGCTCAGGGCCTCACTGCAGTAAGAACTGGTGGATGATGCAAAGCTACAGTTCAAAAAACAGTCAAGACCTTTGTGTCCCGCATCTCTGGATCCAGATAACCAAGCTGAAGGTGGCAAAGTTCTATTTGCAGAGAAATCGCAAAGCTAGCAACCTACCGTCCGTTTCCAGTGTTCTTTAGTATCTCAGAGTTGCCATACTGAATGACCTGGTAAACATTTTGATCATTTTGGTGACATAATCATAATTAAAACATTTAGTCTGTAAGTGCAATATATACATATATAGCAGGGCACTACAGACTAAATGTCTGTGTCCCCCTAAAGCTGGTATGTCGAAACCTCATCTCCAAGGGAATGATATCAGGAGGGGGGTCTTGGAGAGGTGATTAGGTTACGAGGCTGGAGCCCCTTGCCTCTTCTACCATGTGAGGCTGTCGTGAGGAGGCTCCGCCCACGAAGCAGGAAGCAGGCCCTCACCAGTCACACAGTCTGCTGGCCTGAGCCTCAGTCTTGGACCTCCTTGCTTACACAACTGTGAGAAATAAATGTCCGCTATTTATAAGCTACCCAGTCTATAATATTTCTGTCACGGCAGCCCAAGCAGACCAAGACACAGGGTATCTCTTTGGACAAGAGTTGTGTCCAGAGTGGCATTCAGATGTGCCGCTGAGGTGGGGAGCAAAGCTCCCCTTTCATGAGAGACTGAAAAGGCCCTGGGCAAGAATTGATACGGAGGGAAGAAGGAGATGTAGAGAACGGTGCCTCCATGGGCCATTACTCCTATGAACGCAAGGTGCTTGTCATCTGGATTTAACAGAACCACAAATCACACCCGATGAGATCTTGAACAGTTATAACTGTATCTATGGCACTTCTCCACTTTATGGGGAATTTGTCAACGGCAACCATTACAACATTGCTGCTTTCACGTGTGATTGTGGGACTACACAAAAATCCCCATTTTTCAAATACTTCTTTGCCTTAACATGACTGAAATGTACATTGAAAAGCCCATGAGATTTATTTCTTAGAAACTCATCTTAACCCTCAATCCAGAGGTTACTCATGAAATAAAAATTTCCTCTACTCAGGCATTTCATACTGCAATTGAAACAATTTGAAGAAAATGCAGCAAATTTAGAGCACTGGACTTTTTTCCACTTCTCAAGAAATGTCCCCTCAAGGGACAGGAACATGTCCAGGCCAGTGACTTTCTCATAAACAGGATCTGGAGGGAACTGTGTTTTCCATCGTGAAGATATCCAGATCTATCAAAAGAACAAAATTTCTCAGACTAGCTGAACTCAAACCTTTAAGGGAATGACATGTTGAATCTCCAAAATGTTTACATTCATTGTAAAATATATTGTCCACATGATGGAATACATACTTCTTTTGCAAAGTAAATATAATTTTTATTGTTAAAAACTTAGCAGCAGAGTTTGCAAGGAAATTTGGAATGTAGAAATTCTGATTTAAGGCAGACAGGGTTTTTTTTTTATATATAAAATTGGCAAATTGTGCTGAATTCAAACAATTGCTGGGAGATTTGAGAAAGGCAGAGTAGGATTGTGGTCAAGACCATCTGAACTGTACTTGCATGAAATTTAAAAAATTCCCCATTTGCTATGGTTTGACTCTGTCCCCTCCAAAATTTAAGTGTTGAAACTTAATGACCATTGTGATAGTATTACGAAGTGGGGCATTTAAGAGATGATTAGGCCCTGAGGGTTCCTGCTTCATGGATAGGATAAGGCCCTTGTGAGAGAGGCTTCACTCAGCATTTGTCCCCTTGCCCTTCTGCCATGGGGAGACATAGCACACACACCCCCACACACACCTTGGAATGCAGCAGCAAGGCACCATCATAAAGCAGAGACCAAGCTTTTCCTCAGATACTGGTGCTGGCCCTTGACCCTGAACTTGCAGTTTCCAGAACTATGAAAAATAAACTCCTTTATAAACAGCCCCATTCCATCATTTGGAGGTTGAAGTTCTTCTAAAGGCCCATGCATGAAAGGCTTGGCCTCCAGGATACTGCTAGCTAGCAAGAGCGGAATCTTCCGGAGGTGGGGCCTACTGGGAGGTCTTTAGGTTATTGGGGATGTGATACCAAAGGGGATTGTGGGACCCTGGCCTGTCGTCCTCTTTCTCTTTTGCTTCTTGGTCATAAGTTGAGCAGTTCGCTCCATCATGGTGTTCCCATCTTTGCCATCTAGTGCTCCCACCAGAGGTCATGGTCTTCTCAATCATGAACTGGAGCCTCTAAAAAACCATGAGCCCAAGCAACACTTTTCTCTTTATGAGTTAGTTAATTATTTCAGGAATTCTTTATAGTGATAGAAACCCGACTCCTATGCTTAGCCTAAAGTATTTTGTTACAGCAACACAAATGGACCCAACTCCATCCTCCCAGCGATGAACCAACAGGCTGGTGCGTAGAACCTGAGAGGACTGGACGTTAGTCAGGCAGTGCTGAGCTGCACAGACTGTGTCCACCAGGGAGGTCCATGCCCGTGTGTCTGGGCAGCAGTCACCTTAGATAGGCCCAGAGGCTGACTAAGAACAGGCACAGTGCATGGACTTCTGTGATACACTTTGCAAGTAAAGGATATACCGCTAAGTCTAACATGTTCTCAATCTAAATTTCAAACGAAGGGGAATTCTGGATCTTGCAGTTTAAAAGAAATTGTGAGCTTAACTGCTGCAGGACTGAGGCTTGGATTCCAAAGAAATGGAGCTAAAGCAAAACACATGTAAAAATAAAATGGCTGTGTACCCAAACACCTGGGTGAGACGTTGGGAGATTTGTGGCTTCACTATTACAAAAATGCAGTCTTGTTTTCTTAGGGGAAGGGAGTGTGTGGGAGAAAGGTGTTTGTTGAAATCATGCTTGGGCACAGGACAGACACAGCAGGTAGATGAGTGGGCAGAAAGGCTGAGCATCTTCACTAAGCGTGGACCAGAAGGCAGCGCCCACAGCTCAGCAGGGGACAAGTGGCTTCCCTGAGAAGGGGAAAGCTCAGACACACCTTCAGAGCACGAGGAGGCTTGCAGCAGATGGAGAGCAAGAAAGTAGAGGGACTAATTGGTAGCAGAAATGTGCATGTGTATGACCACATGTGTGCACCTCATGGGGACTCTAGCTATTGCACGTGTGTGTGTGTGTGTGTGTGTGTGTGTGTGTGTGTGTAAACTAAGTAGACCTGTAGACCTGGGGTTGCTGCTATTTCTGGTGAAGCCAAAGCCAGAGGCACAGCCCTTGTTAATAAAATTGTGGCCTGGATTATACTGCCCTGGAAACCCGAGCTGTCTGATGTCATGGCTGCTCTTAGTTCCTGCTGAATTATAACTTGATGATCAGCAATTCTTTCACTTAAACAGTCAGAATAACATAAGCTAAGATACTCTCTAGAACACTATATATTTGTATAATAGAAATAGTTTAAGGTGAAATATCCACAGAAGAACTGGATATCTTTAGAATGTGTCTTTCCTAGCTGGGCACAGTGGTGAATGCCTGTAATTCTAGTACTTGGTAGGCTGAGACAGGAGGATAGCAGGTTTGAGGCCAGCCTCAGCAATTTAGCAAGACCTTTGGCAAATTAGCAAAACCAAGTTTCAAAATAATAAGCGAAATAGGACTGGGGATAGGGCTCAGTAATAGAACACGCTGGGGTTTCAATCCCTAGTACCATTAAAAAATTGCCTTTTTCAAATAAAAGGGACACATATAAAGGGTGTGTGTGTGTGTGTGTGTTTGTGTATACACATATATACATACATACATATATATACATATGCATGTATTTACATGTTCACACATGTATGTATATTACTATTTTATATTATTAAATCCTTAATTCAGAGCAAAGAGAATATCTCTTTTTAGCTTTCTATTATTCATGATTTCTATGAAAAAAAAAATGTAGCAGTGAGCCTTCCTGATATAGTCGAGATTTTGGGGAGGTGGGAGAAGCATGTTAGAACTATCCTCAAAATAAAAGCATCATTAGAAGTGAAGTAATAGTTTGAAATCTGCTTGTGAAACATATTACAAGAAAGAGGAATATTAACTACATTAAAGGAAGACTAAAAATATTTTACCTTCACTAATAGTCTAAATATTCACAGGGCATTTATCACTATGAAATGCATGGCTGTAAGTCTCTAATTAAATTGCTATTTCCAGGCCTTGAGCTACAATGAAAATTCTATAAAGGAGGTTATAAACCAGTTATCAACCTATTTTAATCACAGTTTAAATTAACACAAGAAAATAGTATTCAAGGAGAGAGCGTAATTTTGATTCACACTAGACAGGATTAAAATTCTGCACTAGATGGCAAGTGCTGTATAGACAAAGGCTGTTTCTCATCTTCCTTTGTATGCACTCAGAGCATTGAATAGGGCTCTGCAGAGGCAGTGTTCCATAAATCTTACAGACTGACTTCTATGAGTCTCTTAAAAAATAATAAAAATGCCATTTAACTCTAGTTCCAGGTTAGAACACCCTATAGGGCTCCCTGGCCAGTAATAATAAACTCATCAAATAATGATGCCAACAATTGGACATGCTCACGAACCTACTGTAAAGGGATCAATGCTGCTAAATTTGCACAGAGGAAATCTGGCCTGCTGTCTACAATCAAACACGTGGGTACGGTAATTCAGCATCAGTTCAAGTACCAGTAAGGAAAGCTAAATGATGAGAAACATCCTTTTGTGATTAGATGCAAGGACTGCCATAGCCCAGTGAGAACAGTTACTGTAGCATACAATAGACGCCACTGAGCCCCAGTTTTACTTCCCAAGGTTTCAGTTACCCAAAGCCAACAGTGGTCCAAAAGACTGTTAGATGGAAAATTCCAAAAATAAATAATTAGTAAGTTTTCAGGGTAGCATAATAAAAATCTCACACTGTTCTGCCTGGGAAGTGAATCATCCCATTGCCAGGGTATCCATGCTGTATACCCTACCTTTCCATTAGTCACTCCATAGTCGTCATGATTGTCTGATGGACTGCCATGGTATCACAGTGCTGGTGTTCAAGTGACGTTTCATGTAAATGGCCTCAAAGCACAAGAGTAGTCATTCTGGTAATTTGGATATGCCAAAGAGAAGTTGTAGAGTATCTCCTTTAAGTGAAAAGGAGAAAGTACACTAAGATATTGTGTATGTATGTGTGTGTGTGTGTGTGTGTGTGTGTGTGTGTGTGAGAGAGAGAGAGAGAGAGACACCTCACAGTTACATAACTTTCATTTTAGCATATTATATTTTTCTATTTTATTATTATTTTTGATAATATCTTATTTGCTAATGTATAAATTAAATATTTTGTTTTTTTCTGGCTTTGTTCATATATATTGTTTCATATTTTTCTATCTTATATTTTTATATTTTATTGTTCATATATATTTAAATATACACATACAGACACATATAGGGACAGAGTTTGGTACAAATATTTGTCAAATGAATGACAGCCTTCAATAACACATTACCTGTGTTCAGAGTGGGAGGGGACTTCAGGCTGTCTAGGGTAGGAAAAAAAGACAGACATTTCTAAATTCAGTGTAAGACAGTGAGGCTGAGGAGGTTCGCCTTTCCGGACTTTGTCTAGGATTTCCTATCCTATTTCTAACTCACAGCCCAGGAAAAAGAGAGTTATTTGGTAGTTTCTGGAATCCACTGGAACATCTCACCCATGGGTAAGGACAACTACTTTATTCTCACTTCAGACCTGTCCTACCATTTGGGTGTTCAGAATTACACATAAAGATGCTGATGGGGTTACTGACTCATACTCCTCTGGAGAAAAAAAAAAAACAAGAACAAGGATTTTAAAATAAGGACATTTGAAACATTTATTAGACAATTATTTTTAAGTATCTAGTACGTGCCATTTATTGACTTAATTACTGAAGTTCCTGTGTTGAGCAAAACGGTAGCTCTGATCTTTGGGAGATTAAAAAGGCCTGAGGAAAAGAAGGATTGAAGACTTTGAAGAGAATTACATGTAAATTATGGAGCAGTTATCTTACTCATAAATATGCTTTTAGCACAAGAAATGACACACAGGCTATACTTTAAGATATCAGCTTCCCCTCACTCCTGGAAGCTGGAAAACTCTACTCTTTTAGGGATTTCACCTTTATTGGCCTTTATCTTATTATCATCTGACTCTTTCCTTTTATGTCTCATTATTGCTGATTTTGTTTACGGGCTTTGGTCATCTGAATTTTTGTCTTTGATACGGAGGTCTCACCTACCCAGAATTCACCAACTAGATATATGCATATATTAAATTTTTATTTCAATTAAAGATTAAAATTTCAAATATGTACAAGGTTGGAAGAACCATACACAACAAACAATTCACTAAGCAATGAATTTCCATGACTCATCTCTGAGCTTCAAAAAGCGTCCACACTTTGCCAGACTTGCATCATCTATCCCTGACCCCTTTTTATAAAATGAGTGTTCTTTTCATTGCTTGAGCTATTTCAACTTCTAATTGTAACTGTTAAATAAAACAGAGTTTCTAGTCATGGGGCTTAGTGTCTAGCAAAGAGTTAATCTCAAGAGTCATTCGCTAAATGAATGACTGCCTTCAGTACAACATGTTCTACTGTCAAACAGAGAGGGGACTTCAAGCTGTCTAGGGTAGGAGAAAAGACAGACATCCTGAATTCAGTATAAGACAGGGAGGCTGAGGAGATTTCTTATTTAGGATATTGTCTAGGATTTCCTGTCCTGTTTCCTACCCACGGCCCAGGAAAAGGAGTTATTTGAACAAGAAAGAGGAGGGAAAGCAGAGCATAGTAGCAGAACTAAAGGTAAAGTTCATCTTTTTCAACTCTCTGGAAACATTTAATTAGAACAAATATTATTCTAAAATATGCAGTTACTTTGCAAGGTCATAAGGGGTGCCATTTTTCTGGAAATATATTTGCTCAAGCATATTGGGATCATTGTATTGGTGTTATTATATTCCATATGCATACAGTGCACCCCAGAAGTATACAGTATCTAACGTACCAATTGTGGAACCAGAGATAGAGCAGCACAAGGCTCCAAGAACGCTGGGCAGAACAGATATGGGCTCTAGTGGACTGCAGCAGGAGCCCTCATCGCTCTCCCCAATCTGAGTTCAGCCTGGATCTGCTTAAAGGTTGCCAACAGGGAGGAATCAAAACTATAACGGTATCACACAGAACCAGTAAAAGCACTTCAAACTACATGAACTGAACAAAGAGTGTCAGCTAGAGATGACAAAGCAGGAGACCTAATCCTACCGTGATTTGATGTCAATATCCCAAACAGTCATAGTAAAATTAGAATCTGTCGGGTGTGGTGGCGTACACCTGTAATCCCCGTACTTGGAAGGCTGAGACGGGAGACTGCAGGGCTGCAGCCAGCCTTAGCAATTTAGGGAGACTCTCAGCAACCTAGCAAGACCTTGTTTCAAAATAAAAAAAAAAAAATAAAATAGGGCTGGGAGTATAGTTCAGAAGTAGAATGCCCCTGGGTTCAATTTTCAGTACCACAAAAATAAATAAATAAATAAGTAAGTAAATAAATAAATAAGTAAATAAAATCTGAGCCTTTACTTTTCCTTGCCAAGCAAAAGCAGAGTGGAAACCCATTTGTATGGATGGCATGAAAATTAATCAGATAGTATTTAAGGGCTATGGCATAGTTAGGAGAAAATTGATACAAGAATCAGAAACCCTGGGCAGGTCACTCAACCTCTCCAAGGCTGCTCCCTGACTGAATGATGGTGACAAACTACCAAACCCGAGGGCTTCCTCACTCTCTTCAACTGTGCCGCAGAAACTGGCTTCCTAAGAAATCTTGCGTGGATCTCCAATCTGTGATACAGATGACAGTGTAGATACTCTAGTTGAAATAACGCAAGAGAGGAGCTTGAGCCTCAGCTGCTCAGCATTCCTGCCACCTCAGGCCTCTGAGGAGCTTGTGGAACAACGGAGTCTTAGAATCCTTTAAGAGCCATCAACACTAGAATCTTACGATTGTATCACAGCGAAATAAATCAAAGATCAAAATGGTTTATAAAACTACTAAGAAATGTAAATGTAATTTTTTAGTATATGAAACATTGTTAATATTTCCAGGTGGTATTTTAGTCTCTTATAAAGGATCCATCCAGCTGGGTGTGGTGGCACAAGCTTGTAATTCCAGTAACTTGGGAGGTTGATCTCAGGTTTGAGGCCAGCCTCAGCAACTTAGCAAGGCTCTCAGCAACTTAGTGAGACTCTGGTTTTTAAATAAAAAATAAATTAGGTTTGGGGGTGTAGCTTGGAGGTAGAATGCCCTGGGGTGGTTCAATCTCATGCAACACACACACACACACACACACACACACACACACACACACACACACATCCATCCAAAAAAGAAATATTAGAATATGTATTCAAAGCACCTTTTAGAATTTCTTCTCTTCTGTTCAACTTAATATTTTCCTTGAAATCATATTTATGCTCTTTCCCTCCTTCATTTAGTCATTAACCATGTTTGGATGGTAATTCTTTTACAGTTATCTTCATCAGGAAGAAGACCATTTGCTCTCTGAAGAAATCATTTTAACCTACTTTTTATCATACAGCATTTTTTGTGAACTTGTAGTAGTCACTTAACTTGAGGGTGAAAATTGGTGGATTTTTTTTTCTTTCATTGGAATCTTGCTTGCCCAATGTAAGTGACAGCACACACACAGGAAACATAAACACTGGTGACAGTAAGCGGAATTTCCCCCTTGATTCTACACAGGAATCTAGGCTCCATGTTATGAACAGAATTGTCCCTCCACCAAGTTCATATGCTGAAGCCCAGACCTCCAGTCCACACAAACCCCCAGTCCACACAAACCCCAGTCCACACAAACCCCAGTACACACAAACCCCAGTACACACAAACCCTCAGTACACACAAACCCTCAGTACACACAAACCCCAGTACACACAAACCCTCAGTACACACAAACCCCAGTACACACAAACCCTCAGTACACACAAACCCTCAGTACACATAAACCCCCAGTACACACAAACCCCCAGTACACACAAAACCCCAGTACACACAAATCCTCAGTACACACAAACCCCCAGTACACACAAATCCTCAGTACACACAAACCCCCAGTACACACAAAGCCCCAGTACACACAAACCCCCAATACTGCAGAATGTGATTGCATTTGGAGATAAGGTCTTTAAAGAAGTGATTCAGTTAAAACGAGTTCATTAGTGTGAGTCCTAACCTAATCTGATTGGTGTCCATATAAGAACGGGAAATTTAGATCCAAAAGGACATTCTAGAGATGTACATGCCGAGGAAAGGCTGTGTGAAAACATGGTAAGGAGGTGGCCGTCTAAACAGCCAGCAAGAAGGCCGCAGAAGAATCAAACCCAAGGACACCTTCAACTTGCACTTCCAGCTACTAAAACTGTGAGAACATGAATATCTGTGTTTTAGCTACTCTGTCTACAGTATTTGGTTAATGTTGTTTTAGCAAACAAATACATTTTACTTATATGCACACGCAAACATTATGGAAGAGGATGTGTCTGTCCATTCACACACACACATAAACACACACACACACACACACACACACACACCCCTATACATATATACACACACACCCTCAGAAATTACCTCTTCACTTGAAGACTTCCCAACACATTATTGCCTGACACTGAAAATGCCATCTTATCAAATTATATTGGAATATAGTGCAATATTACTATGCATAAATAGATTTTTATCTTACACTAAAAATTTGTAGTTTGAGCCTGGAAAACTTGCATCAACCAATACAAACCCCTTTATGTCTATCCGGTTGGCTAAATAGTTCAAGTACTATTTTATACTAGGAAGGATTATAAAGAGATGATGAGATTGGCTGGCAATTAGACAGAAAAAAATTTTAGGAGCTAAAATGGATTCTATCATTAGTTAAATTTTCCTTTTTGGTCAGTTTTGCTGGATTGTGCCTATATCCAAGACAATCACTGAAATAAAATTAAGATTTTTTTTTTTTGGCCAAGGATTTTGGAAGCTCTACTTTGTAATATGTGGTGACAGTAATAAATAAATAATTCTTCTGGTATTAGTGATATTAACATTTCATGTGACTGATTCATTAAGTTCTCAAGCGGATGCGCAAAGCTATTATAATTTAGAACGTAGTCACGGGGTAGGAAACACACGCCTCCGAAAGCACTATATCCATTTTAAAATTGATAGCACCATCAAGTCTACAAGGTCTGGAGAGGAATTTCATTTTCCCACTACTCTGAAGTGATTGTGCTGTTGTTCCCTGACCTTCAAAAGCCTTTTGTCATTTTCCTGCCTTGCAGCTTAGAGGTTCTTTCCTCCATCCATTTCCTTTAAACATGTGCTGTGTGAGTAAATCCAATAAACTAAGTAGCCATTTAGTTAAAATCTTTGTGGGGGGTCAGAGCTCCAGGGAGCATTTCAAGGTACGGATGTCCCTTCTTTGACTCTTGTTTCCTTGATCATTGTTCATTATCTATCAGCTCTTTGAAATGGCTCCTCTTACCACATGCTCTGAATCCCTTGTGGTGAAAGGGACACTAGGGACACTCAGCAGCTGGCCTTCCACCTGGGGCTGGACCAGAGGAGGGGCGCTCCTCTTTATGAAGGGCTAGGTGAGCCCCGGGCCTTGCTAGACAAGGACTTCCCTTAGTGGTCTCATCCCCCAGGGCACTGCCAATGCAGATGCTTGCTTGCAAACAAATCTTTCCTCTCCTTTCCAGTGATAAATCACATGGTCCAAGGTACTGCAGGGTGGCACCACCCTTTTTCCTTACTATGACTGCTCCCCTTCCTGGAGAGTGCATCAAAGTTGAGGTTGTAGAAGAAGGTCCAGGGAAACCCAGGGCTTGTAAACAGTAGGTGTTTAATACAGTAGAATATAAGTTTTCTTTTGGTTTTTGTTTGTACTACTGGGTATAGAACCCAGGGGCATTCCACCTTCAAGCTACACCCCGGCTCTATTTCTTTTTTTTTTTTTTTTTTTTTTTTGCGGTACTGGGGATTGAACTCAGGGGCATTCTACCTCTGAGCTATACCTCCAGCCCTATTTTTATTCTTTATTTTGAAACCGAGTCTCACTAAGTTGCGGAGTGCCTCACTAGGTAGCTGAGGCTGGCCGCGAACCCAGATCCTCCGGTCTCAGCCTCCTGAATGCTGGGATTACAAGCGTGCGCCACCACGCCCGGCTCTCTATTTCATTTTTTATTTTGAAATAGGGTCTCGCTAGGTTACTGAGAATCTTTGCGCATTGCTGAGGCTGTCCTGGAAACCTGTGATCCTCCTGTCTCTGCCTCCCAAGTACTGGGATTACAAACCTGGCTTAGAATATAAAGTTTTTAAAATGCATCACTCAAAATACAGCACTACTCTATGAGTGTTTCTCCACATAGCTTTTAGGTACACAAGTTCTATGACATGTTGAATAGTCAGTTTTAACTTGAAAACAGGATTCTGGGGTGAACAAAACTTGGAAGGCACTGGGATAAACCAAGCTAGAGGGCCTTTAATTTATTTTATCTCTTGGTGGTACTGGGGATTGAACCCAGGGCCTCATACATGCGAGGCAAGTGTTCCTCCACTGAGCTACATCCTCAGCACTGGAAAGGCTTTTTAAGCTGTAGGACTTGCCAGAACTTGAAGCTCTGTGAGATGGCCATGGTATTCAATGATTCTCAAACTTGTTTATCCCCGGAACGATTTCTGCTGACAGATACTTGAGAAAGAGTTCGTTAAAGCCCTTTAATTCATAGAAGGAATTAACTGTTGCCTCCGCCTGATATGTTTGGGGGACTGGGCCAGCAGCAATGTCTTAGGAATGAAAGTTCAGCTACCTTGTTGTATCAGATGCTCTACTTTTTAATTTCCCATAAGGCCAGTGTATATGTATGGTGGATTCCAGTAGTTAGCTAGGCATAAGTAGATAGGGTAGGTTGGGGTGGACCTGAAGTAGAGATATCAAAAGGCTAGATTCCCTCTTTGTGGGGAGGGGCAGGGACAATGCAGTCACTAAGGTGTGATGTGCAAAAGGTAATCGACCACCTCACATAAAATATACATGAGGAAGGAGGTGTCCACAGGCAATGTAAGACCCAATACATGGAAAACTTCATGCCGTTTTCAATTCTGGAAAGAGTCCCATTGTCTCTGGAATGTAAACCCCCTTGTCAGGGCTTCCTCACAAGGTGCTCTCCCTCCTTTAAATAAACCTCCCATATTCCCCATTTGTGCTTTTTTTGCTTAAGCTCTTTCCATGCAGAGAAGTAAAGATCGAGGTATTGCCAAATAACATTTATCCTGAGGAGAAACTTCACCCAATAGTGGTAGGAGCATCACTGTGAAGTTTGCCTTCAAAATTGTTTCACATTAAAGATCTATCTTTTAGACGATAAGCATTTATGACACTTTTATCATAGAGAAAGATCATATAAGGGAAGAGCTAAGACAATAGGCACTGTAATGAAGTTTCAAAAAGGGAGGAGGAGAAGAAAATAAAATGTGAAGAGCTACAGGGATAGAAGAAACCTCTTTCGTTGCTCCTCAGCCGATAACAGAGCCTGACAGAACAAAATGAAATTCAAATCAAGCCAACAAAAATAACAAGTGCTGCCTTGGGGAAGAAAAGTAGGGTGTCAGCTTATGCTGAGCCACCTGTCTGAAGACCAGAGCTTCTTGGGAGACCTCAGCTGTGGTTTATTCAGACACTGTACTGTCTAGTAAATGCAATGCATTTTCCAAAAATGACTGATTCTCACTCAAGTATGCATTTTAAGAGGTTTGATCATGTCTACCTGTAAGTTCAACACCAAAGAAACAATTGATTTAATGCACTAATCCACTTAAGTGTTGCCACTAAATAGGTGGTTATCAATATTATATTGCAACTCAGGAAAATGTAAGTTCAAGCATTAAGGGAATGATGCATAGACAAGCACATTCACACTTATAACCATAAAAAACTCTAAAACCGAATATCATAGATGGTGAATAATTTTAGAAAGAATTTCATTTTAGAGAGAATCAATTACATTTATATTTCTCTCCTTACAAAAATATTTTAATGTGATCTATAACTTAGATTTTTAAAAATTGTTTTTCCATGATGTGGCTTCATTCTCAAGTGAATTTTGTTATCAAAGAGTTATTTTTTTATTTTATGCTTTTTTATACTTTTATACATCACAGTGAGGTTCAAAGTGCTACAAACATACAAACACACAACACTTGATGTTTTCCCCATTTTTAAACCTGAGTTCTTCATTTCAAGTTTTATAATGAAAACAAATTGGAATGTTTTTTAAATTAGGTCAAATTTCTGGAAACTCTCTGTCCTGTTGATTACTAGATAATGGAAAAGACAATAAAGTCTGCTTCACTCTGAGTTATAGGAGATGGCTTTCATTATAAACGAGGTATCTGTTTTAAATTAACTTCTAATAACAATTTTCCTCCATCTTCAAAGGGGAGGTAATACCTTCCCTCTCTGGAGTGAGCTGCACTTTCAGCACAAAATTCATTGGTGTTTATTTTCTCTTTCCAGTGAAGGCTGCCAATCAAGTTCTCACCATTTCTACATAAAAAAAATCTCAGAGTATTTTTTATATCTTTATCCAATTGTAGATAAACCAAACCTGCTCATAGACAATAAGGGGTGCTTTTTCTTTTGTCGTCAATGTTAGAAATTGTGTGAAATCTTGAATTCAAAATTAATATGGCACAAAAGTTTACAGTATCTCCTAAAATAAAGACCCAGGACTAAACTTACCACGGTCATACTCAGGTCCATTGATTGGTTGAAGAGAGATGACACAAGTAACCAGCATCCCTCCACCAAAAGGAAGTTATCAGATTTTCTCCTTAAGAGAAAACCCCAAGAGATCAATGACCTTTTCTGTTAAAGATCTCAGATTGTTCACTTTGGCCTACAGTATTATATCTTTCCATAGCACCTACAATGCCAAGCAATTAAAAGGTAAATGTGTGCTATTATAAAGTGAGGAAATGATGATACAAAACAACTAGGTAGCTAATCTTACAGCTCAAACAGGATGACGCTGTGTTTCTGGATGACTCAGTGTTATCCTCAATCTGACTAGCTTACCTGGGCACCTGTCTCACAGGTGCTATATTATTAATATTTATATGATATGAGCTATATTATTAATTATTTATATGATATGGGACCTCAATCCATAAAACAGTATCTCTTCCTTAGGAAAAATTGCAGGAAAGAGACATGTGGCTAGAAATCTAGAGCTAAAATGACTGATTTCCTGTTTATACATTATGGAAGGTGAAATCTATAGCAAATCTGGGGGGAATTAGAAAACAAAATCCAAATTCCATTACCCACTCGCTTTGGTTTATGCTATCACTGGAAGATGAATTTCACCTATTGGCATTCATTTCTCCTTTCAAAGCCTATGGACAAAATTGTTGAAGTATTGAAATATCCTTTGTTTAAAACTCTGGAAACACAACATATTTTCTTAGCTCATTTCTAATCACAAATTTCATGTAGTTTCTCTTACTAGTATATTCTAGTGATCTTTATCCAAAGAAGTAAATAGTATTGGTGCCAGGTGCTCTATGTTTATGAGCAAAGCTGAATGCATTTACATTTGTAAATATCCACTCCTGGAATATTATTGCTCCTTTTTTTAAAAAAAAAAAAAGTCAATGTTTGCAGAGCTATCAACCATTCCAGAGCAATCTGTCTTCCTTGTCTGTGCTCAACTGTGAAAATGCATCTTGATCGCGCCTTATTCCCCAAAGTCATGACTCCAGCATAAAAGCAGATCTTTATTACTAATTGATCTGGTGTTTCCTGTCCCCAAAGCACACGAGGCCCAAACCATGGTTCTCGAGAAAGAAAAATAGTAATCGAATATTTCAGTTCAGTGCAAAATCACACTTTCTGCTCTTTTCCCAAGTAAAGTGGGACAAGATTTGTGAAAGGCCAGCACATCCAGAAGTCATTATTCTAATAACTCAGAGCAGATGAAGCATGGTCCTTTTATTTCCTTTGTTCTAACTATAGGAGGCACTCAAATACGTTCCACTTCCATTTTCATATTTTCCAAATATTATTCTCCATAGGATACTGTTACTGCCTTGAACTTGACTTGAAATACTTTTTTTTTCTTTTTTAGTTTATCATTTGTAATTGTTCAAATAACTTCTCTGGCCAACTTATGAAATATATATATATTTTTTTTTACAAAGAGAAAAAGTTTCTTTTGGCCCACAGTTTTAGAGGTTCCAATCTGGGCCTGTAGAGAGGCAGCGCCTCATGGCAAGAGCACATGGCGGAACACAGCTGCTCACCTCATGGACAGGAAACAAGAGAGCAGATATTTTAATGCTGTCAACTCCGCGTACCCTGTGCAATTGCTCAGTAGTTTAAGATCACTCTTTCTTGCTCCATTAAAATGTTGGAAAACAAACAAATTTAACTGAATGATTTTCCCTAAGCTGTTTATACTAAGTTAATAATCTATTAATAATACGTAATGGGAGTTAACACTAAAATAGAAAAACACACATTATTTTGACAAATTACCCTCAGGGTCTGATAAAACTTACCTAATTATGTATGTACAGCGAAGAGCTATCCGGTAAACAAGTGCCCCGATGCTTGCTAAGCCATGCTGAGATTTGGCTCCAATTTATCTCACACCTTTCAAGAATGACCAAGGGAAACGAAACAGTGACTTACAGAAACACCCACCACATGTTCATTTAACTAGCTTTGGAGGAGGTACGTAATATTTGATTAAACCATCAGTAGGCTAAAAGTGTAAAAATAAAAGATCCTACATTAAAATGTCACAGGTTTGCATGATTTCTCTTAATCTGGGCTGATTTATGTTGTAACCCAAGCCAGACTGTCTGATAAACTCTTTAAAAAAAGAGACTAAGGCACTGAATTAGGCAATTTAGAACAATTCTGTCTGAACCTTTATTTTACCCACCAGAAAGCTGCTTCCCTGACATTTTGGTTGCCTTGTGCCAGGTCACAGAGGCAATCACCTTGACCTCAGGGTCATAGGTCAAAGCTCTTTCTAGCAGAGTACACTGCATGCAACTCCTAATTCATAGAAGTGGCCAATTCTGATGAGAAAGCAATGACCTACATCTTCCCAGATTGTTTTTGATGGTTCAAAAGGCCATAATTAAAATAAACCAAAAACTTTTTTTTTATTTCTAATGTTCTTGTGAATTTCAAATTGGATTTGAGGATTTAAAAACACTAAAATGATATATGTAAATATCATGATGTATATGTATATATACAATGTGTGTATATATATCATCTTTCTACATATATATCCATTTACTATATATATACTTACATACATATATACATATATATATATATACTTACATACAGACACATATCCTTAAATTTCCCTATGTGTCTATAAAATATCACACTTTTGTCTATTCAACTCATTTTTAGTAAAAAAAATTGAGAAATTATTTTATGCTGCATGCCTATTTTAGAAATACAAAATTCTCTTTAAAAAAAAGCTGTAAAAACATTTTTGGCCACAGAAATAGTGTGTGAGTGCAGTGGTTATTTTAATACCAACTGTTCACGTGTTCTAGAATATCTAATATGCTGCCTTGTATTCACATGATGTTTGTGATGGCTAATTTTGTGGGTCAACTTGACTGGCCATCATCTAAAGTGTTGAGCACCTGTCTTAGCATTCTCATTGCTATAATCTAAGAAACCTGACCATACAACTTAGAGCAAGAGATCTTGGGGTTCAGTCCACATGAGGTCTGAAGCTCAGTGCAAGACGATGGGGAGAAGCAGAACATAAGGGTTTTGCTCCTCACATCATAGAGGATGTAAGCAAGAGAGTGAGCAGGGGGAGGAGGAACCAATATAGAATAGCCAAGGCCACCTTCCCAAGGACCTTAGCAATCAAGCCCCGTTTCCAACATTGCTACCTTGTTTCCGTGAGGGTTAGGGGGACATTCCAAATCCAAATCATGCCAGCACTCACCCCAGCGGAACAAAACAGCAGAGGAATGGTGAATTTGGCCTCTGTTTGAACTGGGAGATCATCTTCTCCTGTCCTTGGACAGGGCTTTGGGCTCAGATTGAATTATCCCACTGATTTTCCTACTTACAGATAGCTGATTGTGGGACTTCTTTTCCTCTATAATTACATGAGCCTATTTCCATAACACATCTTCTCTTATATAAATCAATATCCTATTGGTTTTGTTTCTCTGGAGAATCCTTACTAATATAGTGCTCAATAATTGTTTGAGAATTTGAACACATTGTGTGAATTCCTTTAATATACATATATACCTCACCCAGATTTTTCTATGGTTTTATGGTCATTTGCTCTTTTTTTTTTTTTTTTTTCCTTTTTTTGTGGTACTAGAGATTGAAACCAGGGACATTCTACCTCTGAGCCACACTGCCAGGCCTGTTTTATTCATTTATTTTTTTATTTTGAAACAGTGTCTCACTAAATTGCTAAGAATCTTGCTAAGTTGCTGAAACTGGCCTCAAACTTGATCCTCCTGTCTCAGGCTCCCAAGTATTGGGATTACACACATGTGCCACCGTACCTGACTGGTCATATACTACTAAAGACTACTTATAAAGGGTTTTTCAATAAATCTTTGCAGTTTTGTCATTCAGGGAAGAATATATTTTTATTTTTAGTCAGTGATGACCCTTTTATACATGATCTCTAGCTCAGCCAGGATTTATTTTTTGTGGTACTAGGGGTGGAACCCAGAAGAATTCTACCTCCGAGCTACACCCCCAGTCCAATTTTTTATTCTTTGTGTTTTTGAAACAGGGTCTCACTAAGTTGCAGAGGGCCTCACTAAGTAGCTGAGGCTGGCCTCGAACCCGGATCCTCCTGTCTCAAGTACTGGGATTACAAGTGTGTGCCACCACGCCCATCAACCAGGATTTTTAAGTCTGAGAATGATTTCAAAGAGCAGAGAAAGTCATCATTCCACTAGAACTTCTAGAAAACATTTCTAATTAACACCCTGTATTATTCTGATTTGTATTACTACCACAAAATACCTGAGGCCTAATATCTTATAAAGAACAGTTGTGGAAGCCCCAATGACATTGTGCCAGCATCTGCTTGGCTCTGGTGAAGGTCTTTTGCTACATCATC
>PVLC010007671.1:0-61948 GCA_004027655.1 Graphiurus murinus | reverse complement strand
ATGGATATATGGGCATATAGGCAATAAAGCAAATACAGCAAGATGCTAATTGTAGAATCTTGATGGTGGATATATGGGTGTTGTCTGTAAATGCTTTCAACTTTTCTATGTGTTTGTTCCCATTTTCTCAGTTCTTGAAGCAAACTCCAGGAAACTGGTGTTGCCATTTACTTCTGCTTTCTCCAACTACCTGATTCAGCTTTCCTTTGTCAGTTTTTTTCAGTTCCTCCCATTGCCTTCAATTTGGTTGGAATTCAAATTTACTGTTCTTTTTTAATTGTTTGCTATGCCACCTCTTTCATAGATCTTAATTTTTAAAATTATGCTGAAATGTCAATGCTTCCCTACTTGGATGATATCTATTTGATCTCATAGTGCTGTTTTTGCCTTTCTTTTGACACAACTACTTTCTCTGTGTTCACAGTTACCTATTTTAACATCTCAGTTACATTGTAGTCTCTTTGAGGATAAGAAGCTGCTCCTCCTCCTCCTCCTCCTCCTCCTCCTCCCTCCTCCTTCTCTTCCTCCTCCTTCTTGTTTAATGCATTTCTATACACTTACCAGTGAAGGCACTCAATGAAGATTACATGATTAAATTTTGTCTTAGCTATTTCATCTATAATTTTTATAATTAAGACTCATATCTGCTTCACATTTCTACTTGGATAAACCTTCAGATGCCTCATAACTCAACATATTAGAGTCTGAATCCATCTTCTCCAGTAATCCATTCATGAGATTTTAGAGTAATTTTTCATTCTTCCTTTCTCTTTAGCCCACCATAACCAATTAGCTGCTCTGAAATATTTGTATCTTCATAACACCAGTCAATATCTTCAATTGTGTTCATCTCCAAGCTTATAGCCACCTGTGTGTTAAGTGAGCCTGAATTGATGTTTACACTATTCAAAAAACAAAACAAGCCGGGCATGGTGGCACATGCTTGTAATCCCAGCATTCAGGAGGCTGAGACCTGAGGATCCGGGTTCGAGGCCAGCCTCAGCTACCTAGTGAGGCACTCCGCAACTTAGTGAGACCCTGTTTCAAAATAAAGAATAAAAAATAGGGCTGGGGGTATAGCTCAGAGGTAGAACGGCCCTGAGTTCAATCCCTAGTACTGCAAAACAAAACAAAACAAAACAAAACAATAACAACAAAAAACAACCCAAAAAACAAAACAAACAAACAAACAAACAAACAAAAAACCCTGTCTTCCTGCAACCAAGTTCTTTTCTCTATAAACCTATGTACATTACTAGGTCAATCCTCCTAAAAATTGTTTGAATTATGTCACTCTTCTCTTTAAAAGAGTTTAATTGCACCTTATTGCCTATTAATCCAAAGCTTCAAATGTCCTCCTCCATCCTAGTATCCATAGAAATTAAAAGGATGGCTTGAGTTAACATTGCCTTTTTTTTTCTTTTTTCCTTTTTTTGGTGCTGGAGATTGGATCCAGGGGCGCCCTACCACTGAGCTACATTTCCAGTCCTATTTTTTTTTTTTTTTTTTTTTTTTTTTTTTTTTTTTTTTTTTTTTTTTTTTTTTTGCAGTACTGGGGATTGAACTCAGGGGCATTTTACCTCCGAGCTATACCCCCAGCCCTATTTTTTTATTCTTTATTTTGAAACCGAGTCTCACTAAGTTTCGGAGTGCCTCACTAGGTAGCTGAGGCTGGCCTCGAACCCGGATCCTCCGGTCTCAGCCTCCCAAATGCTGGAATTACAAGCATGTGCCACCACGCCCGGCTCAGTCCTATTTTTTTATTTTGTTTTTGAAACAGGGTTTCACAAAGTTGCTGATACTGGCCTTGAACTTGTGGTCCTCTTGTCTCAGCCTCCCCAAGCACTAGAATTATGCTTAGTTGCTGTTGCCTTTTTTAAAAAAAACTTGGTACATTGTAATTATACATCATACTGAGGTACAGAGTGGTACGAACATACATACATGCACTCACCTCTTGGAGAACTTCCCTGCAGGTCCCACCTTTTCCTTTCCCCTCCCAGTACATGTCTTTGAAATTGGAATGGGTAATTTTATATATATGGGTAACATTATTTCAAGTGTTACATTCTTTTTTTTTTTTTTTTTTTTTTTTGCGGTACTAAGGGTTGAACTTAGGGGCATTCTACCTCCCAGCTATACCCTCAGCCTTATTTTTTTATTCTTTATTTTGAAACAGGGTCTCACTAAGTTGCAGAGTGCCTCACTAGATAGCTGAGGCTGGCCTCCATCGAACCTGGATCCTCCGGTCTCAGCCTCCCAAATGCTGGAATTACAAGCATGCATGCGACACCACGCCGCCCGGCAAGTGTTACATTCTTTACATCTCCATCCCTCTCCTCCCTCCTCTAACCACTCTCATCCCCATCACTCCATTGGAGTCTCTGCTCCTTTATCTGAGGTTATCTTATTTCCCAATTTCTATTTAGCTTCACATATAAGAGAAAACATACAACTATTAGTTTTTGTTTTGTTTTTGTTTTTTGAGACTGGCTAATCTCATTTCACATAATATTCTTGAGATCCATCTATTTTCCTGCAAATGACAAGATTTTGTTCTTCTGCTGTTGTCTTTTTTAACATAGGTATTTACTACCCTAGCCAGAAGTGTCTTCTTCCTCTGCTGCTGTTATATATCTCATAGATAGCATCATCCAGACATCACAGACCACACACTACCTAGTACACTTCTGTGTCTTACTTGCCCCCACCAGACAGGAAGTTCCTTGGAATAGGGATCATATCATAAACTATATCACTCCCAGTTCTACCACTAACTTGCAGATTCTAGAGACTGGAACCTTTAAGTTTTAAGCAAATGTTAAAACATTTTCAACATCTGGGTTTAAAAAAAGGAAGTATAGCGGGCGTGGTGGCGCATGCTTGTAATCCCAGCATTCAGGAGGCTGAGACCTGAGGACCCGGGTTCGAGGCCAGCCTCAGCTACCTAGTGAGGCACTCCGGGACTTAGTGAGACTCAGTTTCAAAATAAAGAATAAAAAACAGGGCTGGGGGTATAGCTCGGGGGTATAGCCCTGAGTTCAATCCCCAGTACCGCAAAAAAAAAAAAAAAAAAAAAAAGGAAGTATATATAGAATGAAAAGAAATAAAATCCCCAAGGACTATCTGATTGTTATAATGAAAAAAGATACTCCAGATGTTGGGCAAATGAAAATTTTAAGATGGTTAGGTATGGTGGTGTATGCCTATGATCCCAGTACTTGAGAGACTGTTTGAGGCCAGCCTCAACAACTTAACAAGACTCAGCAACTTAGTGAGACCCTATTCCAAAATAAAAAAATAAAATAGGACTGGGGGTGTAGCTTAAAGATAGAATGCACAGTACCATCACCAGGAAAAAAAAAAAAAGAAAGAAAATCATATCTGCTCATAGAGAGACTTATCATGGGCTACAAAGGAAGTGAAAAGGATGAAGGTGTAGAAAGTATGGCTTAGTGTATTTACATTAGTACAAAGCTTAAGTAAATAATATCCCAAAGTTGGAGCCAAAAATTACATTTTTCTAATATAGCCAGACCTTCCATATCTTCCCCTCAAAAAAAAAGCCCATGAGTACTTTCTCATCCCCACATGTTATAACAATAATAGCTAATGGTTCTCAAACACTATCACAAAGGGTGTGGTACATTCTCTACTTAAGTTCTTTTTTGCATTTGGCTAAAAGGCTGATATAATAGGTTAGACTTTAAGAAACTTCTTAAGAGAAGAACTGCTGTCTAACTCAGGGCAAAGAATTCATTCATATAGAAAAGTCTTGTAAAAAGTAGGGCCATATTTATCTCGAAGTTGGCCATTTGTGATACATCTCATTGAACTACTTTACTATGTGATTAAACATTGGGGGTGTTAATAAAGTGTGTTCCTTCAAAAAATCCTAATTGTAAGCAAGACATTTTTGATTCACAAGAAATTCATTTTATGAAAGATTCAAATACAGATTTAAATGAAATAGCTTTTCACTTCTGTATTTTTATTTTTATTTTATTTTATTTTTTTTGCTGTACTGGGGATTGAACCCAGAGGCAGTCTACCTCCGAGCTACACCCCCAGTCCTATTTTTTATTCTTTAATTTGAAACAAGGTCTCACTAAGTTGCGGAGGGCCTCACTACCTCACTAGGTAGCTGAGGCTGGCCACAAACCCGGATCCTCTGGTCTCAGCCTCCCAAATGCTGGGATTACAAGCGTGCGCCACCATGCCCGGCTTTCACTTCTGTATTTTAAGAATGATTTTTTAAGCATTCCTTTTAGGCACAGAACTCTTACACAAATACAGTTGTACTATATTAGATACTATAGAATGAACCTTTAGAAAATGTAAAGTGACCATTTTGATATACTATGGTTACAAAATAAAAACAATAATGCCATAGCTCTGTTGAAACTCAGTCGTTTGTTTTAGTTTGTATCTGGTGTTATTATAATTATATTAAAGCCAAGTGAAGCTGCATAAATGTGTTTCATATCTAGCCTCATCTGTGAACTACTGGTATAACCAAACCAAAGTCAAGAGAATTCTGGCCACTGATATATCTCCATATTAATTCAGATAATAGTCACTGGGAATTATTAAGCACAGACAACAGACACAGTACCATGGAAGTATTCTGGGAGATAACAAGTTTGTGCTGTACTAAATCTTCCCAGTATTATTCCATCTCTCCACATTATTATTTATACCCTTACAGTTAAGATACAGAAATGCAAAAAAATTAAAATCAAAGTACTCAATCCCATAAGACACATCACAAGTGTCAAGAGTTGTATAACTAATCTGAGTGTGGTGGCGCATACTTGTAGTACTTGGGAGGCTGAGGCAGGAAGATTGCAGTTCGAGGCTAGGCTCAGCAATTTAGCAAGACTGCTTCAAAATAAAAAAAAAAAATGGAAAGGGCTAGGGGTGTAGTTCAGAGGCACAACTCCTTGGGTGCAGTCTCCAATTCCACACACATTCACACAAAAGAGTAGCACAACCATACTGTCAAGGAAAATAGAGGCAGGAGAAATCACTGCAGGGTCAACAAAAGAGACTGTCTTGAACTAGATATTGGATGATTATAAATTTCTTTTTATTTTTTTGGTACTGGGGATTGAACCCTGGTGAACTTGCCACCACACCCAGCATGATGATAGATTTAGAGGAAAGCAGAGGGAAATTTAGGTAAGGACATGACCTAAGATAAACAGACTTAGAACCACACTGAAGAGTTTCTATAGAGAAATAGTGGGAGAAGAGGTTAGAAAGTTGAGCTGGAGCCAGGTTATAAAACCATAGCCCCAGCCTTAGAAGTCTGGGCTTCATTCTGAATAACAGTGGTTCAGGGATTCCAGTGTACACAAGAATCAGCTGGGGTGGAGATGAGGAGGTTGGTCTAGATACATTTTGGTTTTAGGAAGCTGAATTTTAACAGGCTCCCCAGGTGATTCTGGTACAGATTCTGGTGACACATTTTTGAGACAATCTGTCCTAGAGATAAGATTAAGAATCACTAGTGTGAACTATTGCAAATACTCCAATTTTCCATAAGCTCTGAAAACACCTAACTGCTGGGCCAGAGGTCTCTCCTCAGTCCTTATGTTACCCAGTTTTTCTCCAGCATTTGGTATTGACTTTGTTAATGTCTTGAAGGTTATCTTCACTTAACAATGGATTTTCCTTGTTCTCTCTCTGCATGCTGTCTCCAGCCTCCTCTGGCCTCTCACACTTTGATGTTTCTCAAGATTCTGACTTTGGTTCTCTACTTCTCCCTACATGATTGCACTAGGAGTCTTGATGCCAATCTTAGATGTTTGAACTTTGTCCTGAAGATAAAGAGGAGTTACCTAAGTTTCTAAGCAGTAAAATATCATAAAGACATGCTTTGGGAGTATTGCCTTGGAGACAGACTGCAGAAAAGGATTAGAGATAGGAGAAATAGGAGAAAGAATAATCAAAGTACACAGACGTTTAATGTCATCACCAAGTGGTGGCTTCAGAATTAAAATGTTAGTTTTCTAGTTCTTCCCTTTCAGAAACTAGTCTTATTTCATAAATTAATAGGCAAGATAACTCTAAATACATTGGAGTTTCATTATCATGTGTGGTTTTAATAAATTTAGTTACATCAGGCCCTCTGCAACGTTAATCATAGATAGTAAAAATATGATATGACATTGTTCTAACACCAACATGAGTTCTTATTCTCCCAAACAAGTGGTATATAATTCTAGTGTTCAATCTTTTTTTTTCTTTTGCGGTACTGGGGATTGAACTCAGGGGCATTCTACCTCCGAGCTACACTCCCAGCCCTATTTTTTATTCTTTATTTTGAAACCAAGTCTCACTAAGTTGCGGAGGGCCTCACTAGGTAGCTGAGGCTGGCCTCGAACCCGGATCCTCCGGTTTCAGCCTCCCGAATGCTGGGATTACAAGCATGCGCCACCACGCCCGGCTTCTAGTGTTCAATCTTGATATTTACTGTTTAATCCTTTCATCATGGAGTCAACAAATTACCCATAGTACAGATATTATTCATAAATGGCATGCCTTTTAAAAAAATAATTTGAACTGATGAAGGAATGGTGGTAAATATATTTCATTTTACTTTATATGAGTGTATTCAAGATATTAAAGCCTCATCCATTCTGTCTTATACACATTTTTTTTTAAATAGTTGAATTCAGGTTTCTAAACTGACAGGTGAAATTTTTAGGAGTTATATTCTATTTGCAACATTCAAAAATCTTATAAAAAAAGCAGAAGCCTCCTAAATTAGATGCACCCTTACTTGCACCTAATTTGGTATAAAAACCAATTTATTGGTGATTTCTTTTCAAGTGGTCCACACTAAAAGATGCTAAGCCTTTACTAGGGTCAATTTCAATTTTAAGAAGTTTCATTACAAGAAAAGTAGAATATGGAAATTATTCTTCCCTATTGTGTGACCTTGGAAAAGTTGTTTAAACATTTTTTATAGTGCTATCCTCATTATAAATACACTATGACGGTAAAATAAGGTATATATTGAAGGTTTTTTCAGCATCTTGGGTCAGAAGAACTAGAGAGCTAAGGTGGTTATTTTTATATATACTATGTCTTTTGCCTTTTCCCTTTTGTAGCCTCCTTGCAAATAAAGCAAAGTTAGCCATCACCTTCTGCTTAATAACCCTCATGTAGTTGAAACTGCTATTTTCCACAAGTATCTCAAGCAAGTTTTTAAAGAATTGCTTGAACTATAAAACAGCAATCTAGTGCTGTGAGTCAGCATTTTACCTAGACATAAAATCAAAATGATTTAAAATGGGTAATATAATCTTTTTTAAAGACATATATCTCCTTGGAGAAGCTTTGAGAAAATTGGAATTTGCAAGTTTATGAATAGTTTATTACATTTCAATAAGTGTATTGTGAATCAATAAAGTAAAAGTTAAGGACAATGAGCTCATTACCAAGCCAGTTATTGATTCTCAAGGTCTAAAATAGAAGAGAACAGGAAGGATATAGAGAAAATGGAATTTTTTTGTGTTATAATAAGAATTTTAAGTATGTTAGGAACACAACCCTCAAGAGATTTTAAGATACAAGGAATTTTCAGCACTTACTTACGATGTTTTAAGTTAATTTCTTCTCCTTCTTTTTTGGTACTGGGGACTGAACACAAAGTTTCTCTACAACTGAGCTATATTCCCAGCCCTTTTTGAGATAGGGTCTTGCTAAATTTCCCAGGCTGGCCTCAAACTTGCCATCCTCTTGCGCCAGCCTTCTGAGTCACTGGGATTACAAGTGTGTGCCACCATGCCTGACTCTTCATCTTTTTGTTTATAATTACTTAGTTTTTACTTTTAAAAAACATCTTTGGAGCCGGGCGTGGTGGCGCACGCTTGTAATCCCAGCATTTGGGAGGCTGAGACCAGAGGATCCGGGTTCGCGGCCAGCCTCAGCTACTTAGTGAGGCACTCCGCAACTTAGTGAGACTCGGTTTCAAACTAAAGAATAAAAAATAGGGCTGGGGGTGTAGCTCGGAGGTAGAATGCCCCCAAGTTCAATCCCCAGTACCGCAAAAAAAAAAAAAAAAAAAAAAAAAAAAAAAAAATCTTTGGAAATCACATTAGAGGAGTGTGTAAAAACAAACAAAATATTACCTTTGCTAACTCATTTATTCTTTCAATTTCTTATATATTGCTCTTTTTTTTTGGCCGCATTGGGGATTGAACCCAGGGGCATTCTACCTCCGAGCTACACCCCTAGCCCTATTTTTTTTTATTCTTTATTTTGAAACAGGGTCTCACTAAGTTGCGGAGGGCCTCACTAAGTAGTTGAAGCTGGCCATGAACCTGGATCCTCCAGTCTCAGCCTCCCAAGTACTGGGATTACAAGCGTGCATCACCATGCCCAGCTCCAAGTCCTGTTCTTTATTCTTTATTTTGAAACAGGGTCTCACTAAGTTGCAGAGGGCCTCACTAAGTAGCTGAGGCTAGCCGTGAACCTGGGTCCTCTGGTCTCAGCCTCCCAAGTACTGGGATTACAAGTGTGTGCTACCACGCCCAGCTATCTTGTCCTTTCTTTCCTTTGAAAAGTTTACCTTGTTAGTTGTCTCTTATATTACTGTCAGTTAGCTCAGGGTGCCATAACAAAATATCACAGGCTGAGTGGTTTAAACAACAAAATTTTATTTTATCACAGCTCTGGATGCTACAAGTTCAAGATCAAGTTGTCGGTGCAGTTGGTTTCTGGTGAGAGCTCTCATCCCAGTCGTGTGGATGGCCATCTTCTCACTATATCCTCACATGGCAGGAGAGAAAGTGAGCCAGCTCTAAGGTGTTTTTTTTTTTTTTTTTTTTTTTTTCGGTACTGGGGATTGAACTCAGGGGCATTCTACCTCCGAGCTACACCCCCAGCCCTATTTTTTATTCTTTATTTTGAAACCGAGTCTCACTAAGTTGCGGAGTGCCTCACTAGGTAGCTGAGGCTGGACGCAAACCCGGATCCTCTGGTCTCAGCCTCCCGAATGCTGGGATTACAAGCGTGCGCCACCACGCCCGGCTTCTAAGGTGTCTCTTTAAAGGCACTTATCCCATCATGAGGGCCTTATTGTCACATCTTCATCTTAACTCTAATTACCTCTCAATGGTTTCATCTCCAAATATCATCACATCAGGGATTAGGGATTCAACATGTGGATTTGGGAGGAGGGCACAAATATTTAGTACATAGCATTCATTAACAAAAATTGACAATGGTTCCAAATCATTACGTCATTACAAATCCAATTAAAACAAACAAGTCAACACCTATAATCTCAGTGTTTGGGAGGCTGAGACAGGAAGATTGCAGGTTTGAGGCCAGCCTTAGCAACTTAGTGAGACCTTGTTTCAAAATAAAAATTATCAAAAAGGGATGGGGGTGTAGCTTGGAGGTAGAATTTCCCCCCACTCATTCCCTAGTACCAACAAAAAACAAACAAAATACCCAACTATCCCTGAAGAAAGCTCCCTTTTTCTTCCCTGTATAGCAATCTACTTCAAACAGGAAATTCCTAAAAACTTCATAAATTTACACTAAATTCATACAGTTTTTTAAAAACCAAAGACAGAAAGTAAGACATACATGGTTTTGGTAAACATTGAGAAAAATGGATCATTAATCTCTTTGTGAGTATGTTTAATAAAAACAACTTGGAATGTCCTATACATTATTCCTCTATAATCTAAAGAGTTTTTACTTAAACAAATTTTAATGGACAACATAATAACTGTGCATATTTATGTGGTACTAAAGATCCTCACTACCACACACAAACATACACAAAAAAACTAAAGCATTTGCATGTCCTTGGAAAGTAACGTATGTACAACAGCTTTAGAGTACATTTTCATAGATATTATTAAAAAGAATAGTAAACCACATATTCTTTCACTCAAAATATGGAAAACCGGGCCAGAGATGTAACTCAGTGGCAGAGCCTGTGTTCTGCACGTGTTGAGGCCCTGGGTTTGGCCTCTAGCACCATAAAAACAAATGAATAAACAAATAGAAAACCCCAAAAAACTGAAATGGTGAAACAAAACTGACAATTTTATAATTGGTTTGTGCTGGATTTCACCTACTTTAGTATAAATAATTATTTTCTAGTGCATACTATATAAATTTGAGGGTATATGGAATGTATTTTCTTGATTGTACATCTTTCTTCCTTACAGAATACTTTAAATGTATGTAATCTTTAAAATATGGTTAAGGAGATTTCCTTAATGACCATGAAGTAGATAGACAGCATTTTTCAAATTTTTTGAGTGGAAGGGTGAAGGCAAGCAGGGCGAAGAGTGATTGAGATCAAGAGTTTAGGTGACTTGCAAGGTCATCTGATTAGCAGGTTGCAGTTATATATGGGAACCTGAATTTTCTTGTCTAAAAATGTTACAGATTACTACAAAGGAAAAGAAAAACTAATTGTAGTTCACGTCATTTTATAGCAGAAAACAGCTGTAGGAAGTAGTTTTTAATTTTTCAAAACTCAATTAGGTGTGTGTATGGTCCGTTGGTGTCCAGCTTTAATACCTGCCTGTTCCCGTACGTGCCATGCTTCACTACAACCCCAGCTTCAGTGCACTTGCTGTTAGCAGTTAATTCTTTTTCACAGAGAGATACAAATTGGGAATAAAGTTCTAACCCTTCTTCTTTTCCACAGTTGGAGTGATACTGCATGCTTCGTCCTTTCACTCTGCCCCCAAGGGTAGCTTGGGGGATGATAAGAACATCGCCAGGCAGATCCAATATAGAGACGTGCTTGCCATTTTCGGTCTCGCTTAATTTCACATTTAACAGTGTACTGACTGGGCGGGGAAGAAAGGCAAAACATTATGAAGTGAAACAAAAACACGAAGAAAACCATCTTTCAGTCAGAATATCTGATGCTGAAAACCCAGTTTGTTAGTTCTTGTGCCTAACCAGGTCTCTATTTAGATTTTTAAAACTGCTTCATTAAATAATCCAAGCATGAAAAACAAAGCAAATTTTGTGCAGAATATAACATGATACTTTAAATCTCACTTGGCAACTAACATCACCTAAGGATAAGTTCATAGTAAGGTTTGAAGAACTAACTGCAGACTGAAACCTCAAATACTGCTGTCTCAGGAGAATACATGGGAAGATTTTGCCTCCCTGCTCCTTTTACTTCATAAGCAAATCCCACTGGAAAAGATCATGAGAAATTCTTTTCTCATCAAGTTCTACAACAAATAATATTAAATAAAAATTTTAGTGTATTTATTATTTTAAACTTAATTACTTAGATTTTAAGCTGTGACAAAGCTTCCAGATTCAATCCCATTGTAAACCAGCTGATTTTGTACTTTCATAACCTTAAAGGTACAATTAATATGGGCTAATCATTTCACAAATACAACCCATAGGAGAAATATAAAGGTGAAATTAATTGTTACAAATGAAAGAGTAAATCGAAGATATAGCTACTGGCACTAAGAAAACACTGTAATATTTGTATAGCATTTATAAGACTATAACTAGTAAGTGTTAAAGCCACTATAAATATTTATGTGTAGCTAAATACCTATGCTTAACCTTTATACCTCAACATTAACCATTTTCAAGCTGGGTGTGGTGGCGCATGCTTGTAATCCCAGTACTTGGGAGGCTGAGACAGGAGGATCCGGGTTCGCTGCCAGCCTCAGCTACCTAGTGAGGCATTCTGCAACTTAGTGAGACCCTGTTTCAAAATAAAGAATAAAAAATAGGACTGGGAGTGTAGTTCGGAGGTAGAATGCCCCAGGGTTCAATCCCCAGTACTGCAAAAAAAAAAAAAAAAAAAAAAGTAAAGAAAAAACAACCACATTTTCAAAACAATAAACAAAACAGACTTGGTATCTCCCTATCCCTATAAAGGTATAAATGACCCAGGAGTGGCGCATGCCTGTAATGCCAGTACTTGAGAGGCTGAGACAGGAGGATCACAGGTGTGAGGACAACCTCAGCAACTTAGCAAGGGGGGGAAAAAAAGGGAGGGGGGCTAGATGTAACTCAGAGGTAGAATGTTCCTGGGTTCTATCTCCAGTACCCTCCTCCTCTCCCAGTTATAAATGAGTTCTAATTGCAAAGTACAGTTCTGAGAGGACAAATCGTACAAGAAACTTTATAAACCTTACACTTCTGCCTTCAAATTAGGCTTTTAAAAGGCATGTTTCCTGTTAGAGTAATCAATGGCTTCAATTACTAGAAAACCTATAGAAAATATTGTAAGGATTTGGTATGGTTACTACACTCTACAAATTATGAAATTAATCTGGTAAAAAGCAGCCGAGGTAAACACCCAAATGAATTCCTAAACTATATTTTAAGTGCCATCAATTTTCACTTAACTAACAATATTTTTAAATGTCTTTAATTTCCTCTATTGTAAATAGGACTTTGCCATATAGCCAGGAGTCCTACTACATCTAAGGAAACTGTAAATCTCCAGAGCACTTCATTCCAATGAAAATCACTAGCTATCCAGGCCCAGGGCTAATGACAGATAAGTAGGCAATTCTGGATTAACAGCCAATGTGAAGTAATATAATTTATTACATTTCCATATACCTCCCTCTACTGGCAATTATTGAGGGTGACATTGGTGCTGTTGGTGCATAAATATTAATATGTAGAAACAAATACAGTACACATACAAATGTAAGTAAGTAGAATTAAAATGAAACAATGGACTAATGGTATGTTGGAAACTCAAAGATCCTAAGACAGGTTATCAATCAAGTATCTCCGGTGATGTATATGGGAAGTTAAACTTTGACAGATCGCTGGATCTCAGTCAAATTATCATAAAGATGAATTTTCAGACTTTACAGGTACAACTAGTTACATTTCCAAGGGATATAAGATTTGATTGGAAAGATCTGAATCCATCTAATAAATATAAGGTGTTTTTTTTTTTTTTTTTTTTTTTTTTTTTTTTTTTTTTTTTTTTTTTTTTTTTTTTTTTTTTCGGTACTGGGGATTGAACTCAGGGGTGTTCTACCTCCGAGCTACACCCCCAGCCCTATTTTTTATTCTTTATTTTGAAACCGGGTCTCGCTAAGTTGTAGAGTGCCTGACTAGGTAGCTGAGGCTGGCCTGGAACCCGGATCCTCAGGTCTCAGCCTCCCGAATGCTGGGATTACAAGTGTGCGCCACCACGCCCAGCTTAAGGTGGGGTTTAAGAGAATCTCATCACATTGGTTTACTCTGCCTCCAAAATACTGGGAAGTAGAAACTGATGCTATCAATAACAGAAGCATTTATTTTCCTTGTAACTCAAACCAGCAGAATGTGATTCTTAGAGTCATATAGTTCTTTACTAAGAACCATGATATATAAAGCTTTGTGTGTGTGTATGGCACTGGGGATTGAACCCAGGGACATTCTACCTCCGAGCCACACCTCTAGCCCTTTTTTTTTTTTAATTTTGAGAGGGTTTCACCTACAATCCTCCTGTCTTACCTCCCAAGTACTGGGATTACAGGTGTGCACTACCATGCCTGGCTACTTGGATATAAGCTTTGTGTTAGTCCATCCACTAAAAGAGTTAAGGTAGATCCCCTTGGTGCTTTTTGTTTGTGTGCCTTTTCTTCTCTTTTTTTTTTTGGTGGTACTAGGGATTAAATCCAGGGATGCTCTATAATTGAGCTATATCTCTAGCCCTTTTTTGAAACTCACTAAATCTCACTAAATTGCCCAAGGCTGGCCTTGAACTTGAGACCCTCTTGCTGTAGCCTCCCAACTCACAAGTATTACAGGCATGTGCCACTGCTCCTGGTGCACCTCAGTGTTTTTAATTCATAACAATATCATGCATGTATTTAAAGTGAACTCACAAAGACATACATAGAAGCACAAAGGATTTAGTCCTATAAAACAAAATATGGCTTGGATTTGGTGGACTTATTTTATCCTATTGTGATTAAAATCCATTTAAGACTCCAGGAGACAACTTTTTTTTTGCAGTATTGGGCATTGAACTTAGGGGCATTCTACCTCCGAGCTATAACCTCAGCCCTATTTTTTATTCTTTATTTTGAAATAGGGTCTCACTAAGTTGTGGAGTGCCTCACTAAATAGCTGAGGCTGGCCGTGAACCCAGATCCTCTGGTCTCAGCCTCCCGAATGCTGGGATTACAAGTGTGTGCTACCACACCTGGCTAGCTCCAGGGGACAACTTTAGAAAGTCAATCTTAAGTCAGAATGATAAAAAATTTCCTTCCTGCTTTTGAAGAATTCTACTATTGTATTTTATGGCCAATAAAGATTTAATCTAAAGCCGGGCGTGGTGGCCCAGCTTGTAATCCCAGCATTTGGGAGGCTGAGACCGGAGGATCCGGGTTCCAGGTCAGCCTCAGCTACCTAGTGAGGCACTCTGCAACTTAGTGAGACCCTGTTTCAAAATAAAGAATAAAAAAGTAGGACTGGGGGTATAGCTCTGAGGTAGAATGCCCCTGAGTTGAATCCCCAGTACCGCAAAAAAAAAAAAAAAAAAATAATCTAAGACAAAATACTGATTAAGGAAGGTGGAAAGAATGTCTAAGACTATATTAAGCATTAGGACTTCATGAATCACCCTTCATAATGAGTCCTCATTTTATTTTCTTCTTAAACCCTTCAAGGGTTCCTAATTATTCTCTAGATTCAAATTTCAAACTCTTCTAGTTACTGGCTTTTTGTCCTCACCTATAATAGTCCTTTTTTTTTTTTTTTCTTTTTGCGGTACTGGGGATTGAACCCAGGGGCATTCTACCTCCGAGATATAACCCCAGCCCTATTTTTTATTCCTTATTTTGAAACAGGGTCTCACTAAGTTGCAGAGTGCCTCACTAGGTAGCTGAGGCTGGCCGTGAACCTGGATCCTTGGTCTCAGACTCCCAAATGCTAGGATTACAAGCGTGCGCCACCATGCCCGGCTAATAGTCCCTTCTTAAGTGTGGTTTTCATGTTTTGACAAAGCTATCAAACATGTTTGATATATTAGTATAAAATTCCCTCAGCTTTGACTTTTGTCCAAAATGTCCCTCAATGGGCTAATTCCCTTGAATCCCATTATTTGAACCTCTTCTAGGTTAACTTCTATAAGTTTCAATTACCCATTTGTATAATTTGTATTGTCTTTTTTTCTCTTTTTTGGTCCTTTTGAGACAGTGTCTTGATTTGTTGCCCTGGCTGATCTCAAACTCCTTGTGATCCTCTTGCCACAGCCAAGGTACCTAGAACTACAGGCTTTTTTTTCTTTGTACTGGGGATTGAATCCAGGAGCATTCTACCTTTAAGACTATATTCCCCAGTTCTATTTTATTTTTTATTTGAAATAGGATCTCACTAAGTTACCATATGTTGGCCTACAACCTGTGATCCTCCTGTCTCACCCTCCCAAGTACTGGAATTATAGGTGTGCACCACCATTCCTGCCTCTGTATATAGGTTATACTGACTAATCTAATAGGTGCTATCTCTTACTAAGAAGAGAATATAATACTAATGAGAATATAAACTGTCCTCAAACTTAGGGCTATCTCCATTATTTTAGGGTTTTTTTTTTTTTTTTTTGGACTGAATTCTTAGAACTAAATACAATCTTGAGACAGCAGGTATAGTCCTATATAATTATCATAGGAATGTGCAGTGCTATGATTGTCCAGAATCCCAGAAAGCTGCAGGCAAATGAATTATTGTTCAGAGACCCCTAGACATTTACTCTGCTTTCTATGTTCCCAGAGGAGGTGTGGCTGTGATAACACTGAATTTGGTTCAGGAACCAGGAGAACCATATTTATAAATATTTCCTACAAAAAAAGTACATAAATGGTTAATGTAAATTCTTGCATAACAATGATGTAAGCCTGAGCTGTCCAGGTTATATGGGACTCACACCTTCTACATACAATGTCATCTACTGCCCCTGTTATAGACTATCTCATCTGGGGGATCAGGGGAACTATATTAAGAAATGCAACATCTGTTTCTCCCTATGTGGTCATCCCGCTTCCAACAATTTTTTGTATCCTTGGCTGAACTGTGCTGTCAAAATCAATGTACAAGCTATCTGAAATGCTGCAGATGATTTAAAATAATTCTACTATACATACATGCTTTAAATTTTGCAATAGGCAAATAGCTAAAGCCAACAATACTTGATAGAGTTAAATAATAAATAACTTTCATACCAGAACAATTAAAGATTGTGCTTCTTGAGCTGGGGGTGTAGCTCAGTGGTAGAATGCTTATCTAGAATGTGTAAGACTCTGGGTTCAATCCCCAACACCGCCAAAAAAAAAATTGTGCTTCTTGCCCCTCTCCCTTTTTTTTCATTTGTCTATTACCGTTCTTTCTCACTCTTTGAAAAGAAAAAAAATCACATACCCATTTTGGGAAGAAGTTCTTTTTCAGCTCCCTTGAAGAAACACACGTAGATCACTAATCCTCTCTGAACCTATGAGAAATCACCACAGCAAACTTAGATTAGAGAGACATCTATACAGCAATATAGAGCTAAATGAATAAAATTTCACAATAGTTACAAACAGAAGTTAAAAGCAAAGGAAGAGAAATAAGATTTACAATAGAGTTGATTTCTAAGTAAATATATGAGAAAACAAAATGTTTCAATCACCACAATTATTTCTTTTAAAAATTAAGGTTTTTTTTAGGGGGGTAGCACTGGGGATTGAACCCAGGGGCATGCTACTTTGGAGCTAGACCCCTAACCCTATTTTATTTTGAAACAGGGTATTGCTAAGATGCTAAGGCTGATCTTGAACCTGCTATCCTCCTGTCTCAGTCTCCCAAGTACTACCATGGTGTGCCACCATGCCTAGTAAAAATTAAGTTTTAAATACATTCAATAGCAAGAAGACCACAAGTTATACCTTCAAACATTTACTTCTACTATTTTTTATTCTTTATTTTGAAACAGGGTCTCACTAAGTTGCGGAGTGCCTCACTAGGTAGTTGAGGCTGGCTGAGAACCCAGATCCTCTGGTCTCAGCCTCCCAAATGCTGGGATTACAAGTGTGGGCCACCACGCCCGGCTCAAAATCAGTAGGACTTTCAACCAGTCTCCTTCCCACTAAGTAAGGCTGCCAAACTTATAAATATATATTTTGCAGGGCCCATTTATTCAATACCAAATGCATTCATATCATATCAGATAGGACAGATGAATAAGCAATGATGATGTCTTCTGACATTATCATTCTTTCTTCCCTCTAATCCATTTTCTTACAGACAGTGAAAATAAGGGTCTGATTCTATTTCTGTAATCTCCAATTTTTTTTTATTATTGTTAATGCTTTCATTGTAAGGCCTTGAAAAATATACTTAAATAAGTTCTACATGACAAGGTTGGTTGTTATCAGGAATATAAACTTAATTATTTTACATAATGACTTGGCCATTTATTAGTTCCTATAAGACAGAAACTATATGAAAAGACACACTTGATAAATGACTGATTCTGCTGCTGAGTGCATCATTCTCTCCCCCTCGCCTCTCTCTCTTTCTATATATATATATTTTGTATGTGTGTGTGTGTGTGGTACTTGGGTACTGAACCCAGGAACTCACATGTTAGGCAAGTGCTTTGCAACTGAGCTATAATCCCTGTCCATCAATTTATGTGTGTGTGTAGTACTAGGGATTGAACGCAGGACTGTTCTACCTCTGACCTATGCTCCCCTACCCTCACCCAGCAATTTTTATTTTATTTTGAAACGGAGTTTCACTACATTGCTGAGGACCTTGCTAATTCAGGGATCTAAGAATCTCCTGAAATGCTAAGACTGGTCTCAAACCTGCGATCTTCCTGTTCCAGCCTCCCAATTACAGGTGTGCACTGCCATGCCCTGCTTCTTATCAACTTTTTTTTTTTTTCCAGTACTGGGGATTGAACCCAGGAGCATTCTACCTCCGAGCTACACCCCCATTCCCATTTTTTATTCTTTATTTTGAAATAAGGTCCAAGTTGCAGAGGGCCTCACTAAGTAGCTGAGGCTGGAGGTGAACCGGTGATCCCCCTGTCTCAGCCTCCCAAATACTGGGATTACAGGTGTGTGCCATCACGCCTGGCTTCCCATTAACTTTTTTTTTTTTTTTTCGTGGTACTGGAGATTGAACCCAGGGGCATTCTACCTTCAAGCTACACCCCCAGCCCTATTTTTTATTCTTTATTTTGAAACAGGGTCTTACTAATTTGTGGAGGGCCTAAGAAGCTGAGGCTGGCCATGACCTGGATCCTTCTGTCTCAGCCTCCCAACTACTGGGATTACAAGTGTGCACCACCACACCTGGCTTCCCATTAACTTTTGATTCTATATGTTAACCTCATTGACTCCAGAAGCTATTAAGAAGATTAAGTAAATTGATAATGGTAATGTGCTTAAAACAGTGCCAGATTCACAGTAAGTGCCATATATATGTTTATTAAATGAGTATATAAAAATAAATTTAAAGGGAGAGGCACAATTTATTTCATATTTTAACTTCTAAAGCACTTTACAGACTATTTTACACAAGATAAGGACACAGTTTATCTGTTAATTGTATTAAGATTCAACTCTCTTCTAGGCTTTATGTGTTATCTAAATGTTTTTCTAGGTAAACATAAATGCAGCTCTGCACTCACACTTGATTTACCTGGAAAAGACATCATTTATTTATTTATTTATATAGTATGGTACTGGTGATTGAACCTAGAGGCATTCTACCTCTGAGCTACACCCCAAGCCCTATTTTTTTTACTCTTTATTTTGAAACAGGGTGTCACTAAGTTTTGGAGTGCCTCACTGGGTAGCTGAGACTGGCCCCACAAACCCGGATCCTCTGGTCTCAGCCTCCTAAAAGCTGGGATTACAAGTGTGCGCCACCACACCCGGCTCGCCTACTCCTATTTTATTCTTTTACCTCACTTAAGTTGTGGAGGGCCTCATTAGGTAGTTGAGGTTGGCCATGAACCTTGGATCCTCCTGTCTCAGTCTCCCAAGTACTGGGATTACAAGTGTGTGCAACCACACCTGGCTAGGAGTCATTTTTAAAAAGTACAATTGTGCTTCTGGAACAAAAGGCAAGCAAGGGCTTCCTAAATATACCTGAGGGGCTGGCAAGTTGAGTGATATAGATATCTGCACTACTCTCACAGGTCTCTTCACTGAGTCTAAATCTTTAGCATATTCATAGGTGGGCATCTGCAATGTCAGAATTAAGTACCTAATTATTCCCAGAAACTAATACCTGTCCTTTCCACTCACATTACCTTCTCATTACATTATTTTCTTTTGGTTTATTCCAATAATAGATCTTAAGTTGTGACATAAAGATTCCTTTCTTCAAGTCAAAATAACTTTCCTTGTAGTTTTTTTTTTTTGTATAAAATATCTCAAATATATAGAAAAGTACAGGTAATTATCACTGTAGCTTAAAAATGTTCAATTCTCAGGAAGAAAAATATTAGCTTGCCATACAATTTTTTTTTTTTTTTTTGCAGTACTGGGGATTGAACCCAGGGGCATTCTACCTCTGAGCTACACTCCCATCCCCATTTTTTATTCTTTATTTTGAAACAGGGTCAAAGTTGCAGAGGGCCTCACTAAGTAGCTGAGGCTGGAGGTGAACCTGCAATCCCCCTGTCTCAGTGTCCCAAGTACTGGGATTACAAGCATGCAACACCATGCCTTGCTCCAAAGTTTTTGTTTTTTAATATCTATCTATCTATCTCTCATTTATCATCTACCTAAATATTTTTTTGTGGTACTGGGGATGGAACTCAGGGGCATTCTATCTCTGAGCTACATCCCTACCCCTATTTTTTATTCTGAAACAGGGTCTCACTAAGTTGCTGAGGGCCTCACTATATTGCTGAGGCTCTCCTCTAACCTGCGATCCTCCAGTCTCAGCCTACCAAGTACTGGGATTACAAGCGTGCGCTAGCACGCCAGGTGACACTAAAGTTTTAAATGAATGAAACTAAGAAGCAAAGTAATTTCCAACAATTAAAACATTATTCAAAAAAAATCAACTTTGATCATGAAACAAGGTAGAGGGGGGCGTGAGAAAGATGAAAGAATTTTGACATTCTCCCCATGTAATTACTTGTCAGATCTTTAATTTAGTTATGTGTGGGAGTAGAAGGGCAAGCCTTTAAAATAGCTTCTAAAGTTTATAAACACAAACTGATAGCTTGAAAGGCTGCAATAGAATATCTGTGATTTTGCATAAGGAAATGTGGCAGGAAGAATACAAAGATAAAGAAGCATGGAAAGGCTTTCAATGATTAATGGTTTGGAATTTATAATGCCAGGAGGCAACATTCAAAATAGAAGATTCTTCAGATATAAATATTTAAAAACACGAAAATCCAAATATGAAGAGAAATGAAAACCTCAACAAAAGATCGTAACAAAAAATAAGTAATAAGCCGGGCGTGGTGGCGCCCACTTGTAATCCTAATACTTGGGTGGCTGAGACCGGAGGAGCTACTTAGTGAGGCCCTCCGCAACAAAGTGAGACCCTGTTTCAAAATAAAGAATAAAAAATGGGGCTGGGGGTGTAGTTCAGAGGTAGAATGCCCCTAGGTTCAATCCCCAGTACAAGAAAGAAAAGAAAAGAGAGAGACATATATATATATATACACACACACACACACACACACACACACACACACACACACACACACACACACACATATATATATATATATAGAGAGAGAGAGAGAGAGAGAGAGAGAGACAGAGAAGGAATTTCTGAGGAAAGGTTAAGAACTCAGGAATTTCTATGCTTATAAATGTTTCCAAATTCGCACAGGGTAACAGATTCTAATGGGTAGTGTTTAACATAATGACTAGGATTGTGTTAATCAAAGAAGATGAGTAAATAGAATGTCCTATATAAGATTCTGAGTACTACAAAAGTCTTATCAACCAACCTTCCTCCCTCCCTCCCCCCATCCATCTCTCTCCTCTCTCTTCTTTCTCTCTCTCTCTCTCTTACTGGAGAGTAAACTCAGGGGCATTCTACCTACATCCCCAAACCTTGACTTTTTTTAAAAATTATATTTCAATTTACTCCAAAAACATGTCAATGGACTTAAAGAACATTTTATTTGTTTTTCGATGGGGTGGGGATAGGCTATCTAAAAAAGTCAAGTAGGCAGGTAGAAGGAACTCATATCGACGTAAATGCCTTAAATTCTTTGGTGGAAATGTGTTTGATAACAATGCAACATTATAAAAGGAATGGTCTTTGTTTCTTGGTTGGCAGTAAGTCAGATTTTTAAACAAGTTTCTTGGTTTGGAGACTAACAAAGACAAAAACAAAACACTCTGGAAGCAGAATAGTTTCGTGGGAAATCTCATTTCCACGCTGAGATCAAGCTACAGTCCACACAAACTTGGGCACAAGGCAGATCTTGAACTCTGGCCGCAATCTAACCTAAGCACTAGGCCCAGTTCAGCTCAGGCCGCGGGCAGCAGGGCGTCTGAGACAATTAGGCCTCCTGTGCACCGAGCTCAGGTGGGCAGACGGCGGAGGAGGTTCGAATTCCCGCGGCGAGGCCCGTCTTTCCTTGGCCAGAAAGTATGGCCCTGAGAACAGCTGTGCAAGACGGAGGAGAGAAGCGCAGGCAGGAAACCCGCGGTGGGCAGCGTCGGGCGGACCGGCCCGAGGTCCCCCGCAGGCCAGCCCACCTGCCAGGTAACCAAGCGGCCAGCTGGAGGATGTGGAGGGGAAGGGTCACCCGCACAGCGCGTAAAGAACCGCCCCTGCGCGCCGAGGACCTCGGGAGCTGCCGGCGACGTTACCTCCACCCACTGCGCCGCGGCGTCCCCCTCCGCTGGGCGAACTTGAAGGCGGGCGTGCAAGCACTGCTGCAGGAGCGCCCGGGCCTGCGGCGTCCGGCCGCCGTCAGCCATGGCTCGAGCGCGCGCCACGGCCTCTTGGATTCGGGCCGCGCGCCGCAAGGCTCCGCCCCCAGCGCGCAGGCAGGAAGGGCGGGGCGGGGCGCAGCGAAGGGACCGCCCCCTGCGTTCGTGGCTCCGCCCCCAGGAGGACCGGGGCCTCTGCCTGGCTCTCGGGTGTCCCGGATGTGCGGTCTTCAAAGACAATACCGTATAAGTCACTCCGCAGAACCCGTCCAACTCTGCAGAAGGCGCTCAGTGTATAGTTTTAAACGAGTGAAGACTTATTAGCTCTCTTTCCTATCCATCTTCGAAGAGCGATTTTTCACCACAGGAAGCTTAGACTTCCAGTTGAAAAATTTTAAATCTGCTTAAGTCCCTATCATGCGCGTTATGAAGATAAATAAATAGAATGAATCCATTGAATCTCTAAGCAAGCCGAGATGGAGATAAAAGCTATTAATCTTTCCATTTTTTTCTTACCCCAATCAATAAAACAGCACTGCTTCTTCTATTAGGAATGCTACAATCATTCTGATTCCATAGTTGCAGAAAGGTACTGATGCTCTGTGAATACACATTTGGAGATCAATACTTTAGAAAATATCCTTAATAAGAATATTCTTACCCAATAAAGTGTGATTGTTAATAAGTTATTCAACCTACTAGTAATAGAAAAATAAAACGGCATAATCTGATGCATGTGATGTTAAATTCTGTGCGTTTCCTGCAAGTACACATTAAAATGTAAATAAGAGTAAACAAGAGCTTGGTTTTCTTTCCCACACAACACATTCCTTGAACTTGCATTGGATTAGCATTTATTTTTCTGCAGGCTTGAAGGGTTCAGAGGAGGAATAATAACGTTACTCTGATTGCATTACCTAGGTCATTGATTTGGGCTGTTTGGCACAATATGCCTTTACATTCGGGTCTGTTGCTTTAAAGGATGACATCACTGATGGTGTTGCTATCCATACAAAGCAGTGTTACTGAAGAAAATAATCCATGCATAATCACTGGTCCTTTATATACGGAATTGAAACTGCTGGTTATCTTGCAGCCTGCTTTACACTTTTAGTAAAAACAAACAAGTAAAACCTCACATTGTCTCTGGTTGCTGCATCACAGGGGTTCCAACATTTGTTGACATTTGCACAGCACAGACATGTTGAATTGCTTAATGTCTTCACCCTCTGTTATGATAACTTTTGAGTCTCTCTCTCTCCCTCTCCCTCTCCCTCTCTCTTTTAGAACCAAGTTTTAAAAGTATGGCAGGAACTTTTACATAGAGACCCTAGCCATGATCTAGATGGACTTTGGTGTCCATTTTCAGATGAGTGAGGGAGATAGACCTATTGAAATAGAGTATACGGTTCCCAGTGAGCTTACCATATTGAAAGAGTTATAATAAATTGGTAAATCCTTTCTGTGAATATATGGAGCCTGGATGGTAATGGTTAGCTTCTCAAAAGTGACCAGTTTTACTTTAAACCTACCTGTTGGAATCTCCTGGGCTTTGCTGTACTAAGTGTAATAATATGTTGTGGCCCACTTATTCTTTCCTTCTACCTGCAGAGGGCAGTACAGAGTAAGCACCCAAGAGAAAGCATTTCCTTTCTGTATTTTATTTTATGAAGCCTATTCTCATTCAGTAAAGAATTTTAAAAAGAAGGATGTACATGCAATGATATAGCAGAATGTAAATTTAAAAAGGGCTAGGAGTAAATAAAATAGAATTATGCCAGCAAGTTACAATGGGGAAATTGAAAGTAGATAAGATAGAGTACTGATGAGGAATGTAGCAGTTTCCACAGATGCATAACTTTAATTTTTGTTACAAAACCGTTATGTCCATCATATGAGAGTTGAAGTGGAACAGGTTGTACAATTTTCTTCAAGTTAGAGGTAACAGCAAAGCATAGTCTTCAGTTGGCTTTACAAGAAGGTAATTCACTGGAATGTGAGAGCTTCGCCTATGGATATATGAGAAATCACTATCTGGGCAGGTATAATTCCCAAACAGCTATGATGTTGAAAAAGGACCATTTGGACAGTGTGTTAATTGTAGATGGCTTCTAGTATCTCTGATAGGGTATAACAATTATTTTGGAGTTATTTTAGTTTTTTTAAATTCATTTGGTGGGTATGGTGGTGCACACTTGTAATCCCAGTACTTGGGAGGCTGAGACAGTAGGATCACAGGTTCACAGCCAGCCTCAGCTACAGTGAGGCCCTCCACGGCTTAGTGAGATCCTGTTTCAAAAATAAAGAATAAAAAATAGGGGATGTAGCTCGGAGGTAGAATGCCCCTGGGTTCAAGCCCCAGTACCATACACAAAAAATAATAATAAAAGATAAAAATTTTATTCAAGTTAGCTGCCTCAAATTCTAATATTCAAAAGTACTTAATGGGACTGGAATGATGCTAGGTGGTAGTGCTTGGTCATGTGTGAGGCCCTTCGTTCAATCCTATTGATCACAAGCAAACAACAAAATGAAATTTAAAAATATTCGTATTGAAATATTGAAACATGAAAAGTTTGAGAACCACTTCTAAAAGATCCTTTACAGTTAGCAAGGCATGGTGGTACATATTTGTAATCCCAGTATTTGGGAGGCTGAGACAGGAGAATTGTAGGTTCAAGGCTAGCCTTAGCAACTTAAAAAGACCATCAGCAACTTAGTGAGACCCTGTTTCAAAATAAAACATAAAGCCGGGCGTGGTGGCGCACGCTTGTAATCCCAGCATTCGGGAGGCTGAGACCGGAGGATCCGGGTTCGCGGCCAGCCTCAGCTACCTAGTGAGGCACTCCACAACTTAGTGAGACTCGGTTTCAAAATAAAAAGAATAAAAAATAGGGCTGGGGGTATAGCTCGGAGGTAGAATGCTCCTGAGTTCAATCCCCAGTACCGCAAAAAAAAAAAAAAATAAAAAAAATAAAACATAAAATAAGGCTGGGGGTATAGCTCAGAAGTACAGTCTCCCCTGGATTCAATTGCCAATACAAAAAAAAATCCTTTACAGTTAATACTAAGGTTTCTTATTGCAAAGAGAAAATGATAGGGAAGGGAAATATAATCTGTATCAAAGTTCTCCGGATAAACAGGTCTTTTCTTAAGATCTATGTCTAAAATGAGCCTCTTACCTGAGTTAATAAGGAAGTGGTAGGTGTTTTATCTTAGGAAGGGCTGGATGAAATCCAGTCTCCCTCTTCAAAGCCTAGAGATTTCTTTTTGTTTTTCAGTGCCTAGGAAGATGGTTAGGTTCTGAGACATTGGTTCATATTAGCTAAAATGCACATGACATTGGAGTAGAACCAGAATACTAATTTCGTTAAGTGTAATAAGAATGATCGCTGTGAACTGGAATGGAATTTCTCAGAGAAGGCATGACTGACATGCTTTTCCTTGGAGCATAGGACACTAGGTCATTTTCAGAAGTCTCTATTAATTTGCTATGTGAAATATTCAAAGTCTATATAAACAGCAGATTCTTTTTATATATATGAACTAATGCAAGAATTAGGATGTGGCTGGGCAAGTGGAGTCAGCACAGAGGGTGAGAAAAACTGAATTTCTGTGAGGGACACTTAAATATGACCCCAGGTGCCAACCATAGTAAACAGTGAGAAATCCAGCAAAACTTGTCCCTATAGCAAGTTAGCATCAGATTTTCTTTTTTTTAATCTTTATTTTTATATTTATTTATTTATATATTTATTTATTTATTGTGGTACTGGGGATGGAACCTGGGGGCATTCTACCTCTGAGCTACAGCCCCAGCCCCTATTTTTTTATTCTTTATTTTTGAAACAGGGTCTCACTAAGTTGTGGAGAACCTCACTAAGCAGCTGAGGCTGGCTGTGAACCTGGATCCTCCAATCTCAATCTCCTAAATGCTGGGATTACAAGCGTGTGCCACTATGCCTGGCTCTAGATTTTCTAAGACAATTTCTTTTTCTTTGCACATGGTAGGTAAGTGCTAAACCACTGAACTAAATCCTCAACCCCCCCCCCCCCTTTGCAGTACTAGGGATTGAACCAAGGGGCATTGTACCACGGGCTATACTCTAGCCCCTTTAATTTTTTATTATTTTTGAAACATGGTCTCACTAAGTTTCTGAGGTTGGCCTTGAAGCTGCAATCTTCCTGTCTCAGCCTCCCAAATACTGGGATTACAGGTGTGTGTCACCACACCTAGATCTCATCCCTTTAAAAAAAAATTATTTTGAGACAGGGTATTCATAAGTTATGGAAGCTGGCCTTAAAATTACGATCCTCCTGCCTTAGCCTTCCAAGTAGCTTGGTTTACAGGCATGCTCCACCATGCCTAACAAAAGGCAATTTCTTAAGTTGTCCCTTGATAAAATCAGAATTCTTTAATACAACCCCAAAATGAAAGCAAGTCCCCAGAGGTAATATTGTCTTGAGGTACTTGTCTGACAGCCCTACTCTGCTAAAGATTAGTGTATGACCTTTGCATACTTCACCCAATTCTAATCAATTTTCTCACCTGGTCTTTTAATAAGGATTGAACAACGGAATAATTCAAGGTTCAGTCCCTGTGAAGGGCTTGCAGAGTAGGATATTCTATATTATTGACCCAAGACACTATAATTTAGAAATCCAAAGAGCAAAATGGTGAGGTTACACTTTTTATTGAAAAGAAAAAGGCCAAATTAGGACTTTCATTTGGACGAATAGCTGTGTCAGTTCCACTTGCCCAGAGGTGGATTAGAAGATTTCTGAAGAAGCAATTCTATGTCCATTATAACTTATAAGTGAAAAATAAGGTCCCTAAAATTCTATACCGTGTCAGAAATAATTTTGGCTTGGAAAAAAAAAAGTCAAAGCAGCTGTCCTGACAGGAAACAGATGGCATAGTTTGAAGGGGTGACTAAGGAGAGTTGGATGTTAAGCAGGTATGTGAAAGGTTAAGGCAAACCAACAAGGGACAGCGAAAGACCTAGGGCTAGTAAACAGCCAGGAAGCAGTTTCCATTTTGAAGGCTTAAGAGGAAGGAGCAGCTTTCTTTAAGAAGAGCAAGAGCTGCAGCTGCAGTCGACAGGACTGGGGACCTTCCACAGGGAACTGCAGCCTCTGCCCAGCTGCAGTCTGCTTTCCTTCTTCTCCCACCTTTTGACTTCCTGCCATTTCTCTTTGGTTGAACCCTAGAGGAAGGTAGGGAGCAAGACTTAACTCAGTGCAGAAGGAACATGTCGGGGGCCCGGAAGGCTGCTCAGAGCCAGAATTCACACTTTGGGGGAATTCCCCTCAACAGTCACAATGACTATGCAGAAACTGGTTCTATCTGTTATCCCGCTGAGGCCTTTACCTGATAAGGACAGGGTCAGCCTTGACCAATCCTGCAAGCCCACATAAGCTTACCTGACCCCCTGATCCCACCCCTCACCTCTAGCTACTTAAGCAGTCCTTCTTTTAATAAAAATTGAGGCTTGATCAGAATCCTGTCTTGCCTCCATTCTTCGCGTCGCTTGTTTGCTTCATTCCTTTAGGTTAAGCCACCTCGGTCTCACGTCCTCAAACCCCGCCGGCCGGGGCAGGAACAGCCTCCTGGGACATGGAACAGGATGCAGAAAGGTGAAGAGGGAATCTGAAAGGACATAGGGAGAATATCCCTATGCTGGTGTCTTTTCATGGCCGGAGAAAAATACTGCTGCAATCTGATAGCCTGTAGGATTACTTAGCTGCAGAATATACTCCTCACCTCTGTATACCCAGTTCTCTAATTACAAGTTCTCTAATAACAATTTGATTGTTATTTTGTGAAACAATCAAATTTGGGATGACTTCTGGAAAGAACAATTATTTTACTTAAAGAATACAGATCAGCAGGGTGTGGTGGTGCATGCCTGTAATCCTAGTACTTGGGAGGCTGAGACAGGAGGATTGCAGATTCAAGGACAGCCTCAGCAACGAGACTCTCAGCAACCTAGCAAGACCCTGTTTCAAAACAAAAAATAAAAAAGGGTTGGGGTTGTAGCTTGAAGATAGACTGCCCCTGGGTTCAATCTCTAGACACACAGACAGACAGACAGACAGACAGACACACACACACAAACACACTACAGGACAGGGCCAGGTGTAGTGGCACATGCCTGCAATTCCAGTACTTGGGAGGCTGAGACATAAGCAGCACAGATTTGAGGCCAGGCTCAGCAGCAACTTAGAGATCCTGTTTCAATAAACAAACAAAGGCTAAGGGTGTGTAGCATGGAAGTAGAATGCCCCTGGATTCAATCCCCAGCACCTAAAAAAAAAAAAAAAAAGGACAATTATCTGTGTTGAGGCCAATCAGATAATGCTAACAAAACTATATTTATAAAAGTGAAGTTGAAGCCGGGTGTGGTGGCCCACGATTGTAATCCTAGTACTTGGGAGGCTGAGACAAGAGGATCATAGGTTTGTGGCCAGCCTCAGCTACTTGATGAGGCCCTCAGCAACTTAGTGAGAACTTGTTTCAAAATAAAGAATAAAAAATAGGTCTGTAGCTCTGAGATAGAATGCCCCTGAGTTCAATTCTCAGTACCACCTAAAGAAAAAAAAAAGTGAAATTAAGTTTCTGTTTGTAACTGTATCATGCCAACATCATAGAGACTGTTTGGGGTAGTCTGATTTGGTCACTATAAATTTCACATTGTTGGGTGGGTGACCCATTGAGTCACCAAGAGACAGTCGGTCTTCCACCAGGAAACTGAAGTATGAAAAGTTCATGTGAATTCCAACTTCTAGACATTTGTCACATACACTAAGACTTTGTGGAAAGAGGAAACAGATTCATCCTTTCCCCCTCCCCTCCTTCCCCCTCCCCTCCCCCTCCCTTCCCCCTCCCTTCCCCTCTCCCTCCCTTCCTCCTCCCCTCCTTCCCCCTCTCCTTCCTCACTCTCCCCCGTGGGGGGCTGGGACTAGAACTCAGGGCTTTGCTCATGGGAGGCAAGCACTGTACCATTGAGTTATATCCCCAGCCTGAAAGAAACAAACTTAAATAAGAGTCTGAAATCAAAAGTCCAAGGGCAGATGGTCCAAACCACAGTCATATTGTTTTGTCATGAAGCTGCTTCTTACCACAGACAGAGTCTGAGGTCAGGAGTGTTCATATAATTGAAGCCCTTCCATATGGAAAAATGACAGTTCCCACTAATTGCTTGGTCTGTCTTTCATGTGAATAGTTTATAAAACCAGGTAAGGGCCAGATTTTAGTTTGGAATTTGAAATTGATTATTCTTTTGTTCAATTTGCTTTTTAAATTCTTGTTTTATTACTGCATTTATTTGCTAGTATGTTGCCTAGGTAACATAATATGGCAAGTACTTTCACTCTTACAGCACTTTGTCAGTCTGTGGGGTTTCCCCAGAGGAGGCTGATAAATTATCTTGATCTTTGGGTTATTTTTTTCAGTTTATAGTATAATAATTTAGCAGATCATTCTAAGATCTTTTGAATATTTGTATATGTCTGTTAGTCCTTTTGCCAAATCAGGCTAGCCTGTTTTATAATTTCAACACCTGTACCTTTTTAGAAAAGAATTGTGAAAGATTGTAAATTGGGCAAAAGAGATTTCTGGATAGTCTTTGAATGGAATGCTGAAGCCCCTGAGGACTACTTGGTTCAATAGAACTATGTAGGATTTTTTTGATTTTGTCAAGACTATCTTACAACTCTGCAGAGATAGAAGTAAGTCCTATTTTAAAATTATTCCTGTTTGTAAAAATGTAAAATTGTCTCCAGTAGAATACAACTGCCCTGCGGACATTTACTGGTTTTGCCAATTTTGTATCCATTTGAAAAATTCATTTCAGCATTTTTTTTTAAACCTGACTATAAGTGTGAAACACTTTGAGTTCTACCTCTCCGCAAAGAGCTTTTTATTTTATAGATTTGGATTTTACAAGTTGCAAAAATAGCACATAGAGTTTCCATATGCCCCTTACCAGTTTTCTAGCTTTAGACCAAATTTAACAACACAAGTTACTAGGGTACATTTTCACAACTAAGGAATAAACATTCTATACTTTATTTCCATATGTTATTCAAATTTCATTTGTTTTCCCTTAAAGTCTTTTTTCTGGACCTCATCCAGGTTGTCACACTACATTTCATTATGATGGTTCTCTAGGCTGTGGCAGTTTTTCAGGCTTCCCTTGTTTTTGATGATCTATGCTCTTTGTTTTGAGGAGCATGAGTCAGGATGCCCCTCTATTAGAATTGAATATTTTTCTCATAATTAGACTGGAGTTATGGATTTTTAGAGGAAGAACACAGAAGTGAAGTGCCATTGTTATCACATCATACCATTATCAAAGGTACATGCTCTCAACTGTCTTATTGCTGGTGATGTTAACATCGCGCAGCTGGGTAAGAGGGTGTTTGCCAAGTTTCTCCACTGTAAAGTTATAGTAAGGCTATTCCCCTTTACTCTTTGGAACCAAATCACTAAGCATAGTCCATACTCAAGGAGTGGGGAGTTAAGATCTATTTACTTCAGTGGGGAATATCTGTGTACATTTTTTGGAATTCTTCAGATACAGGAGACTTGAGCTCTCCTTTGAACTAGTACTGGTTCTCTCCTTATTGAGTTACTGGGGGTGGTGGAACATTTATAAGGTGGGAACTAGCAGAGGAAGTTAAGTCACTGGGGGCATACCTTCAAGGGGATACTGGTATCCTGGGCCCTCTCTTTGCTTCCTGGCACCACGAGTTGAACAGACCTGTTCCATCATGGGCTCCCCACTATGATGTCTTGCCACAGGCCCCCAAACAATGGAGCCAACCAACCATAGACTGAAACAAAAATAAACTTTTCTTTCATTAAGCTAATTTTCTCAGGTATTTTTGTCACAGTGGTGAAAAGCTGACTGACACACACATGTCAATTTTTTTTTTTATCTTTATGAGACTTGTGATTTTATTTCTTTGAAATTTATTCTTTCATTTCTTTCAATTAGGAAATATTGTGGGGATTTTTTTTTTTTTTTTTTTTTTTTTTTTTTGTGGTACTGGGGATTGAACTCAGGGGCATTCTACCTCCGAGCTACACCCCCAGCCCTATTTTTTATTCTTAATTTGAAACTGAGTCTCACTAAGTTGCGGAGTGCCTCACTAGGTAGCTGAGGCTGGCGGCGAACCTGGATCCTCCGGTCTCAGCCTCCCGAATGCTGGGATTACAAGCGTGCGCCACCACGCCCGGCTTGTGGGGATTTTTTAAGTATATAATTCTTTGAAATCTATGGGCAAATACCATAAACAAATTCATTCAAAGAACATAGAAATAATATAAATTAATTGATCATATCAGCTGTATGGCTAAGAGACAAAATTATAACAAATATCGTTGTGTGGGGGGGGGGAGGGGGGATTGAATCCAGGGGAATTCTACCTCTGTGATACATCCTTAGCCCTGTTTTTTATTTTGAAACAGGGTCTCGATAAGTTGCTGAGGGCCAAGGTAAGTTGCTGAGGCTGGCAGTAAACCTGTGGTCCTCCTGACACCATGCCCAGCTTTTGCAGATCTTAATTGGCTTCATTTGTCATTCTAGAATCGAGCAGCAGTCCAGACCAAAAATGGTTCTGAATGCCCTGTTTCACCACATTATATTTACAGCCAGAGAAAAGGAAGTGACATACAGAAAGTGTAAGTAAGGTACAGAGACAACCCAATTCATCTCTGAAGCTCAGCGGTTGAGTGCCTGCCTAGAACTCAACCAATCAGGTATAGTTCTCATTTGTCTTATTTGAATGTGGTTTGAATAGTTGGCCACTTCTGATTGGTAGAGACTCAGCTACTTGTTAACAAGAGTAGATTGGAGCTTGTTCACAAATCAAGTTACAGTTCACCGTGTACAGAGAAAGCTTTAGGCCAAATGTAAAGTACGTATAGAGAAAACTTAGTATCAGTCAGGGTCCTGCCAGCAATCAAATAACACTCTGTGTACAAGGTAGTCTGAAAAAGTTTATTTACAAAGGGCTTATTTTTGAAGGTGCTGGTATACAGTAACCTAGGGCATAGTAGCAGCTGAGATGTTACCAGCTCATTGACCTGGAATGGGCCATTCTGGAGTCCAGAGTGGAGGCTTGTATAGTCCTGTGAGAACAGGAGTGGACCTTCCACTAAGGAGCACAGCTAAATTCAGGTGATCCTTCAGGTAGGGAGTCAAGAAAATACATACTTGACTCTATTCTTCATCTTTTCATTTCCTGTCAGAGCTCTGTATTGGCAAAAGCCAGCTAGAAACAAGAAAGCATGAAGCCCCCTTAGTGTGGTCAGCCTGAGAGGACAGGAAGCAATGTGGAGAATGCTTGAGTGTGGCTCTGGAGGGCAAGTAAAATGTACTGGGCATAGTGATGTAAGAGGTCTCAGAGGCCACAATAGAGCTGGGCATGGTGGAACACACCTCTAATCCCAGTACTTGGGAAGTTGAGGATTGCAGGTGCAAGGTCAGTCTTAGCAGCATATCAAGATCCTCAGCAACTGAGCAAGACCTTGTTTCAAAGTAAAAAATTAAAAGGACTGTGGATTAAGCTTGGGGGCAGAATGTCCTGGGTCCAACCCTTAGTACCAAAAATGAAAAAAGAAGGCTAAAAATTTAGTTAAAAGACAAGGAAAACAATGGGAAGCATTGGAAAAACTTATTTTTCTCTACACCACTTATTTTCCCTCTTCACCCTAATAATAGGAATTGAACCCAGAGACATTTTACCTCTATGGTATACCCCCAGTCCTTTTTATTTTATTTTAAACAAGGTCTCATTAAGTTGCTGAGGGTCTAAGTTGCTGAGAGTCTCACTAAGTTTGTGGAGGCTGGCCTTGAACCAGAGATCCTCCTGTCTCAGCATTCCAAGTACTGGGAGTACAGGCGTGCACCACCATGCCCAGCTTCCACTATATTCTTTCTCTCCCTTCTGCCTCCCAACATGGGGAGGACAGGACTTAGAAGGGGAGCCATCTCCTGGAAAGCCTGAACTAAGCCACACTGAGATGACTATCTCTAGCTGAAGGGAAGATGAGCCCAAACAAATCGGCAGAAAATGAATTTTCAGGCTCATATTACCCCTGGGGATATTTTTTCTTAGTCAACCACTCCTTTTCCATTTATAGCACTTCTCCACATGTGTATGATGCTGCCTTTTATGCCTCCAAAATTCACTCCAGGCTTGACCTCCAGCTCCCATGGTTTCCTTCCTCTGGGTCATAGTCAGAAGTCTAATATTCTAAGTACTGTGTTTAGCTGTACTCTCCAGGGTGTGAAGCTGATTAAGGTAATTCCCATTATCCTGTGAATGAAATTTACCCTTCTCAAAAAAAGTATATTTGCATTTTAATAGCAGCCCTTTAGCACAAAGTCATTTCTAATTGAAAGAATGTGTGAATTACTTTTTGTGGGGAGAGGGAGGAGGGGCAGTTGTTCCTTCATTCTCTAAGTTTAAGAGAGTTGCTACTCTTAGAGCATCTGGAGTCTCACCTCCCAGTTGCTATGCCCCACAACACAGTTTTTCTTCTCTTTCTGAAGTAATCATGCTGAATAGCTTTCTAGGTTAAATTCAATGGACATATTTCAGTCATCTCCTCCTCTTCCTCCTCCTTCTCCTCCTCCTCCTCCTTCTTCACTGGGGAATGAACCCAGGGGCATTACACCTCAGAGTTCCACCCCCAACCCTATTTTACTTTGAATTTGAAACAGAGTCTTGCTGAGTTAATGAGAGTCTCAGTATTTGTTGAGGATGCCTGAAACTGGGTGTGGTGGCACATGCTTGTAATCCCAACAAATACTGAGACTCTCATTAACCTAGCAAGACTCTGTTTCAAAATAAAAGTAAAATAGGGTTGGGGGTGTAGCTCTGATATGCATGTCCTACATCTTGAAATGTTGTCTTTCCTGATAGGAGACTTGGTTTTCCTTCTCTGTTCTAGACACTCCATCTGAAGTTTCCTTCATGAGGCCATTTTCTGAAGTACTTTGTCACAGCAGTGAAAAGCTAACTGACATACACATGTCGATTTTTTTTTTTATCTGTATGAGACTTGTGATTTTATTTTCTGGAAATGTATTCTTTCATTTAGGAAATATTGTGGGAATAAGTATTCCCTCTTGGGGCCATGAAGGAAGCTTCAGTTTTCAGTGTTCCTGTTTGGGGTCTCAGTTGTTCACTGTGCTCTCTCACTGGAGGGCTGTCTCTCTACTCTTCTGTTTTTAGTTACCATTCATTCATTCATCCATTCAATATGTAGTGAATGTGCAAAACACTGTTCTGGGTGATGTGTGCATTGCCATGAACAAACCACAAGTGTGTACACATAGAGCTAATTCTTAAAGTGGGAAAGAGAGAAAATGCACAAATAAAAATCTGATGTAACATTAGGTTGTGATAAGGGCTAGGAAGAGAAACAGAATGGTATAAAGGTGCCATTTTCAACAGGGCCTCTTGGAGACAGGATAGTTGATCAATCTAAGCGAAGTAAGTGATCTATAGGTCTGTAAGGTGCAAATTTATCTCTTGAATTTTAGATCCTATTATGGTTTGGATAAATGTCTCCTAGAGGACTCATGCGCTAAAACCTTGGTTCCCAGCTCATGGTGCTATTGGGAGGTGGCAGAACCTTTAAGAAGGCCTGGTGGGAAGGAGTTGGGTCATTGAGGGCATGTCCTAGAGCAGGATATTGGGACTCTAACCCCCTTCCTATCTCTCGTTTTACTTCCTGCCTACTATGAGGAAAGCAGTTTTCTCTGTCATGTGCTCCTGCTATAATATGCTGCCTCTCAACAGGCCCAAAAGCAACAAGACCAACCAGTCATGAACTAAAACCCCCAAACTATGAGTCAAAATAAAGCTTTCCTCTTTTCCAGTTGATTATGTTATGTATTTTGTTAGTTATGGAAAGCTGACTGATTGGATAGCCCACATAGATGTACATTCCTCAAGCGCCTGAAACTTCACATGTCCAAGTGGGAACTCATTATCTTTTTATCTTTATCCCGTCCTTCCTTCCTTCCTTCCTTCCTGCCTGCCTGCCTGCCTGCCTTCCTGCCTGCCTGCCTGCCTGCCTTCTGTCCTTCCTTTTCTGTCTCTGTTTCTCTCTCTCTCATTCTTTCTGATATGGTTTGGAAATGGAATGTTTCTCAGAAAAGCTCCTATGTTGAGAATGCAGCAAGGCTCAGCGGTGGGGCATAGCTGGAGGAGGTAGGTCACTGGTGGCCTTGAAGACTATATCTGTCCCTGGTCACTTCCTATCACTCTCTCTGCTTCCTGTCCACCTTGAGGTGAGAGAGGATTTTCCCTCTCCACCCTGAGGCTCTGCTGCTGAGCCACGTCTGCCTCAGTGATGGCCAACCATGGACTGAAACTGCTAAAACCATGAGCCAAATAAGTCTTTCTTCCTCTAAGTTGTGCTTGTCAGGTATTTTGGTCACAGAGATGAAAAAGCTAACCAAAACTTTCTTTCTTTCTTTCCTTCCTTCGTTCTTTCTCTTACTCACTCTTTATTTCTGAAAATGGCACTACCACCATCTGTCCTCCATGATAGGAACGTGTACATTTTTTTCATATTTGATTCATCATTGTTTTAATAGCTTTTATATTTGGGGAAATTCCCACATTATGAGTAATCCCTTCTCACCCATGTAGAGATCAGAACTCAAATTCCAGCCTCCTTTGCAGCTGGGATACAGGCATTCGATACCCTCATGCAAAACTAAATTTGGATGTTAGCTGTATGAATAAACAGGCTCTTCATGAGGCTTCCATCTTTTTGGACAGAGCTTTCAGGCAAAGGAAGGCTCAAGACCTGATACAGAAATGATATTACTGGCGGTAGTAGTTGTAGTAAAACCAGGTTGCTGGGCTCAGTGGCAGCTACAGCAGCAGTTAGTATCATTTACAGAAATTAGGAACACCAGTGACAAATTCCTGATCTGAACAGTTCTGTGGCTTGTTTTAGGTATTGTTCCTGGGAGGTTAGCCTTGAGTATTTCTCCAGCTATCCCAATAATTCTATGAGCTACTTTGTATTTTTTAATAAGCCAGTTTTTGGTTAAAAGAACCATAATAGAATCTGCTGTTTGCAACAAAGAACATTAACTGATACAGGAATCACCCTCAACATACCCCTTTCCTGGGCCTGGGCCTGGGCATGCTAAGCACATGCTCTGTCACTGAGCCACACTCTCAGCCCCTCATCTCAAGTTCTGACCTCTGTCATACCATCCAGAGTGATCTTTCTATAATGCAAATCCAATTCTGTCATTCCTTGGCATATGTCAGCATTTTCATGGCTATAATCTAGAAGATCTGACCATACAACTTAGAGGAAGGAATTTTATTTGCTCACAGTTTTGGGTTCAGTCCATGTGATGCCAGGAATTGTAGATCTCAGGGCATGGCAGCAGGAAGCAGAGAGAGGGAGAGCACAAGGCTTAGCTCTCACATCCATCATGGAGGCTGGAAACAGGAGAAGCAAGCCAGGGAAAGAGGAACCATATACAACCCCTAGGGTCTCAGTCCCAGGGACAAACCTTTTCAGACACACCCTACTGGCCTAGGCCATCACCCAGATAAATCCCTTACAATGGACTTATCCATTGCTGAGATTATAACCAAGCCCCACTTACAACATTGCCACCCTGCTTCTGTGAGGGCTCAGGGGCACCCCAAATCCAAACCATTATAGCATTAGACCCTTCTCTGGCTGCCTAACACTCTCAGTACCATCTAGGTTCGAGTCCAGACTCCTTAGCACAGGCTGTCAGAATCTTGCCCTGGTTGACCTCTCCTGCTCATTTTTTACCAGCCTGCTTCTCATACCTATGTTCTTTTTTTTTTTTTTTTACTGAACTGGACTAGTAGCCATAAACGAATCCCTGAGATCTTAAAAATGCAGAATCTTAGCCCTGCCCTCGGCATACTAAATCAGAATCAGCTTTTTAACAAAATCATTAGTGGTTCGTTTGCATATAGAAGTTTGGGTAGTGGTGTTTTATAGCACTGTACTTTGCCTCCCAGGCGTTTACACATTCTATTTCCTCCATTGAACTGTCCTCTTTTATATGCCAACCACTGTTCTATAAGGTTCTGCCAGATGGTCCCTCAGCCAGGAAAGCTTTCTGACTGGTAAAGGCTGGGTTGAGGGGGCATTCTCTTAATAGCCTTAACATGTTACTTATTTCTCTGTACTGTAATTACATTTCTACTCCTTTTTCTTTCCTACTAAACAGAGATTTTCTCTCCTGGTTGTTCTTTAGAGTTAATCTGAAAATTAAAAAATAATACTGATTTCTGAGACCTGTCCCTAGAGATTACGGTTTTCAGTGGGTTGGATAAGGCCTAGAAACTGGATCTTAGAAGGCATACCCAGTTGGTTATACTATGGAGACAAGCTGAGTGTGCTGCACACGCTTGTAATCTCAGTACATGGGAGGCTGAGACAGGATGATTGCAGGTTCTCGGCCAGCCTCAGTTACTTAGTGAGGCCCTCTGCAACTTAGTGAGAACCTGTTTCAAAATAAAGAATAAAAAATAGGACTGGGGATGTAGCTCGGAGGTAGAAAGCCCCTGGGTTCAATCCCCAGTAACACACACACACACACACACAAAATAGAGCTGGAGATGTAGCTCAGAGTTAGAATGCTCCTGGGTTCAACCCCTGGTTCCACACACACATACACACATGTGGAGCCAAATTCAGAAACAATATGCTAGATTTTAAGCTCCTTGGAGACAGTATTGTTTTTATTTACTTTTGCATTCCTACATCCTACCATTGTGCCAGGTATATGTACACTATCCTAGAAAATAATTGTTACCCCTTGTTTCTCAGGGATATGTAATAAATTTTGCAATGCACACACCACCTTATCTCATATGCTAACCCTTCTCACATGTTAGCAGCCGAAAAGCCTATCTCATTAGACAAAGAGGCATTTTTTTGAGCAAAGAACTTGGGCTAGCATTTGAAACACATGTCTAATCACCTTTGTCTTCTGTTCTTGAGCCAGTTTGATGCTATTAAATTTCTTGGGAGCTGGGCATGGTGGCTCACACCTGTAATCCCAGTACTTCAGAGGCTGAGACAGGAGGATTGCAGGTTTGAGGGCAGCCTCAGCAACTTAGAGACATCTTGTTTAAAAAAAAAAAAAAGGCTGGGGGTATCTTGGAGGTTAAATGTCCCTGGGTTCAATCCCCAGTACAAATAAAAACAAAAACCACCAAAGAACAAAATAAAACAAAATCTCTCAGGAGCTGGGCACAGTGGCACACTCCCGTAATCCTAGTACTTGGGAGGCTGGGACAGGAGGATCACAGGTTCTAGGCCAGGCTTTCTATAACAAGTTAATCATAAAGGTTAGTTTACCTTTCTTTCTATAACTTCTTGTAATTAATATCATCCATTTTTGAGGATTTCTGGGTAGAACATATATCTATGGTTTGGAATGGTTTGTGCAAAGATTTAGACACTGAACATGGGTTGTGGCCTAAATATTTCCATGCTATATCAATTGAACTAAATAATTCAGCTGATTTGGGCTATGTGGAACTATCTGTTGATTGACATTTATTGATTGATGAATACAACTTACTAACTGCTATACTTTGGATCTGAAATATTACCCAAAGCCTATGTGTTAAAAGCTTGGTCCCTAGCTGGGCGAAGTGGTGCTCACTTGTAATCCCAGTACTTGAGAGACTGAGATAGGAGGATTGCAGGTTCGCAGCAAGCTTCAGCAATTTAGTGAGGCTCATAGCAACTTAGCGAGACTCTGTTTCAAATAAAATATAAAATAGGTCTGGGATGTAGCCAGGAAGTTAAAGACCCCTGATTTCCATCCTCAGTACTATACACACACACACACACACACACACACACACAGTCTCCAGCCACAGAACTTAAGAAGGTGGGGCCTTGTTAGAGGAAATTAAGTTGTTCGGGGTGTGCCCTGAAAGGGGATCTTGGAAACCTGGTGCTTGTGGGTGCTCTTTCTCTTTCTCTCTGTCTCCTAGCTACCATGAGATGAGCACTTTCCTCTGCCATGTGCTTCCACAATGATGTGCTGCCTCGATATAGGCCCAAAGGCAGCAGAGAAAACTGATCGTGAACTGAAACCTCTGCGACCATGAGTTGAAATAAACTTCTCTCCCCATAAGTTGGTTTATCTCAGTTCTTTTGTCACAGGGATGGAAAGATGGCCAATACACTAACTAAACTAAATAAAAAGGTGATAGGTCCACAATACTATGTACTCCTAATAACTTATGTGCTTTAATGTGTTGCAAAAAGCTTGAAGCAAAACTTGAAAACTAGGGAAGACTAATATTATAAAATCAGATTCTTAACATTATAAATATCTTATTCCCATATTTGGAGATAGCTTGATCTATAAGTATTAAAAATAGACACTTAAGATGTCTTTATACTTAAAACATTAAAGCATAAATACCTACACTGTCTGTTTGTTAGAGGATCCTGTGAAAGAAAATTCAAATCCATGGATATTATTGGCATTTAAAACTTGATATTACCAGTTTAGCTGGGCGTGGTGGCTCATGCCTATAATCCCAGTATTTGGGAGGCTCACAGGTTTGAGGACAGCCTCAGCAAGTAGTGAGACTCTCATCAACCTAGTGAGACCCTGTCTCAAAATAAAAATAAAAAAAAAAAAAAAAGAGAAGGACTGGGGTGGTAGCTCAGAGGTAGAATGCTCCTGAGTTCAATCCCCAGTAACACACACATACACACACACACACACACGCACGAGAAATTGATATTCCTAGTTTCAAAAATCAAAGGCTTAAGAATATATGAACACCATTTCCACCTACTAGGATGACTACAATTTAAAAAGGAAAATAACAGCTGGGCATCGTGGTACATGTCTGTAATCCCAGTACTTTGGAGGCTAAGACAGGAGGATTGCAGATTTGAGGCCAGAAGCAGCAACTTAGTGAGATCCTGTTTCGAAATAAAAAATAAAATAAAATAGGGCTGGGGGTGCAGCTTGAAAGTAGACTGCTGCTGTGTTCAATCTTCAGTACTACCACCACCACCACCACCACCACCAAAAATAAATAAGTAAATAAATAAATAAATAAATGAATAAATAAAGGAAAATAGTAAATGTTAGTGAAGATGTGGAGAAACAAACTTTTAAACATTGCTAGTGGGATGTTAATGTGGTGCAAACTGAGAAGTTTGATTGTTTCTAAAAAAATGAAACAATTATCATTTGACTAGATAATTTCACTTTTATGTATATACCTAAAATAACTGAAAACAAGAACTCAAACAGACACTTGCACACAAATGTTTATAGTAGTATTATTTAAAATATTCAAAGGGTGGAAACAACTCAAGTGTCCATCAACAGATGAGTAGATTTAAAAAGTGTGGTATATATGAACGATGGAATATAATTTAGACAAAAAAAAAAAAAAAAGAAAGAAAGAAAGAAAGTTCTGATACATGTTACAACACGAATAAGCCTTTAAAATATCATTCCAAGCAAAATAAGCCCGACCCAAGGGACAAATACTGTATGACTTCATATTACAGAGACCATTTAGAATAGGTAAATTCATAGACACAGAAAGCTGACTGGAGGGTAATAAGGACTGGTGATAGGGAAATGGAGAGTTATTACTTAGTGGGTACAGAGTTTCTCTTTGGAGTGATGAAAAATTTTGGAAATAGTGGTGATGGTTGTAGAGCATTGCAAATATAATTAATACTAATGGAATGTATGCTAAAAATGGTAAAATTGGAAAATTTTATGTACCACAATTAAGAAGAAATTTAAAGCTGGGTGTGTGGCCCATGCCTGTAATCCCAGTACTTGAGAGGCTGAGACAGGAGGATTGCAGGTTTGAGGCCAGTCTCAGCAACTTCACCAGACCCTGTTTCAAAATAAACAATAGAAAGGACTGGGGGTATAGCTTGGAGGTAGAATGCCCCTGGGTTCAACCTCCAGTACCCCCGAAAAAATAAATAAAATTACATTTGCTGGGCGTAGTGGCACATGCTTGTAATCCCAGTACTTGGGAGGCTGAGGTGGGAGGATCTGGGTTCATGGCCAGCCTCAGCTACTTAGTGAGGCCCTCCGCAGCTTAATGAGACCCTGTTTCAAAAATAAAGAATAAAAAAATAGGGCTGGGTATGTAGCTCGGAGGTGAATGCCCCTGGGTTCAATCCCCAGTACCGCAAAAAAAAAAAAAAAATTACTTTTGCAACATGACCTATTGTTTGTGTCCTTGGAGTCTCCCCTGTTTTTGATACTGGGGATTGAATTTAGGGACTTTCTGAACTATACCCCCAGCCCTTTTTATTTTTTGTTTGAAAACAGATTCTCACTAGATTGCTGAGAGTTTCAGTAAATTGCTGAGGCTGGTCTTGAACCTGCAATCATCCTGTCTCAGCCTCCCAAATACTGGGATTACAGGCATGTGCCCCCATGCCTGGCCTTTGGTGCCCTTTTAATATGAACAGATCTAACAGCTATAGCACAGCCTAAAGTTACCTACTTTCTCTCTAATACAGGGAGTATAGCATACAAAAGCAAAGGGTATAGCTCTTGTGGTATAATTCACAGTCTCTGTCTTGTTTGTTTAAGGATCCAGAGTTTAAATTGAGGCCTCTGAATTTAGGTTTTGTGTCCTTTCCGCAGAGGAATCGTCACTGAAGGTCGACTCAAACAGAGCAAGAATGGACTTCTTGAAAACCTTTTTGAAATTCTCCCCAATGAACAGGTAGAGTGTGGGAGAAAAGATGGCATTGAAAGAATTGGTCACCACTGTAAGTATCAGAGTCAACTCTAAAAGTAGTGACTGGTTCTTGATGAGAATTAAACTTTGATGCACATGGTACGGCATCCAACACACAAAGAAAGAGATAACGGCAGTCACCATGACTTTGAAGGGCTTGCTCGATTTAAACAGTCTCCTCTCTTTCATCTTGCTGGCTACTCTGTTGTAACAGAAGGCAATGAGGAAGAAAGGCAGAAGGAAGCCCAGCAAGAAGCGGCTGATGAAACAGGCCATGTGAATCCACTGTCTCAACGTTTGCACATCTTGGCTTTCCCAGTTCATAGACATGGCATAGTTATTTCGGCAGGTCACCTTTCCTTTGTGGTCACGATATGTCTCCCTGAAAACCAAGTAGGGTAAGCTGAGGGCAGCGGCAGAGATCCAGACTCCCAGGACAATGTTGAAAGCCCAGCGTGGGGTTCTGTGCTGCTGGGACCACACTGGGTGAAGAGTGAGAAGATAACGGTCGAGACTGATGGCTGAGAGGAAGAAAATGGAAGCGAACATCATCAGGGACAAAGAGCTGTTGAGGACCTTGCACAAGGCAGTTCCAAAGATCCAGTGACCGTCCTGAAGATAGGAGGTAGCCATAAATGGCATAACCAATGTTGACATGAAATACGAAAGAATGAGATGAAAAAATAGGAGAGTGTTAACAGTCTTCTTCATCTTGAATTTCAGCACCCATAGATAGAGGCCATTGGTGATGGTACCGAGTATAAATGTCATGAATAAAGAAAGGGCAACAATCATCTTTGAGGCAGGGGCTGTGAAGTGAGTGCTGTTTCTTGCTAAAGCAGAGGCATTGATCCGGTAATCGGTAGAGTTGATTAGATCCATAATTATCTATGGAAAGAGGAACATGGAAAACAACAACAGAAGATTAACTGTAGACATTAAAATAGTAATTTTTGCACAGTAATAGTCCAAATGACAATATTTTAGCAGTGACAAACACATTATTTCTGCAATAATACAAATCAAATGTTTTTTTCTAAGGTTTATGTTTTTATGTTGTATGAGGAATTAAGCTCAGATTAATCTGAGCACAAAACAGAAATACTACAGATGGAATGAAATCAACGTTTAAGAGAAATAAAGCTTGGGACATTTTGACAATTGGGGTGTGTGTGTGTGTGTGTGTGTGTGTGTGTATTCCTGGGGATTGGATTCAGGGATGTTTTACCTCTGAACTCCACCCTTAGCCCCATTTTATTTTTAAAATTTTATTTATTTATTTTTTGCAGTACTGGGGATTGGACTCAGGGGCATTCTACCTCTGAGATACACCCCCAGTTCTAATTTTTATTCTTTATTTTGAAATACGGTCTCACTAAATTGCAGACGACCTCACTAAGTAGTTGAGGCTGGCTGCAAACCCAGATCCTTCTGTCTCAGCCTTTCAAGTACTGGGATTACAAGCATGAGACACAACGCCTGGCTTTATTTTTTATTTTGAAACAGAGTCTTGCTAAATTGCCGCCTCCCTAAGATGCTAAGGCTGGCCTCTCATCTTTGATCTTCCTGTCTCAGCCTCCCAAGTACTGGGATTACAAGCATGCACCACCACACTTGGCTTTATTTTTTATTTTTTGTGGTACTGGGGATTAAACCCAGGGGCATTCTACCTCTGACCTATACCCTCAGCCCTATTTTATTTTTATTTTTGAAACAGGGTCTTGATAATTGATGAGAGTCTCACTACTTGCTGAAGCTGTCCTAGAACCTGAGATCCTCCTGTCTCAGCCTCCCAAGTATTGGGATTGCAGGAGTGCACCACCATGCCTGGCTAAGCTCTATTTTTTATTTTTGAAATGGAGTCTCACTATATTGCCGCCTCCCTAAGATGCTGAGGCTGGTCTCAAACCTGTGATCCTCCTCTTTCAGCCTCCCAAGTATTGGGATTATAGGCATGCACCACCATAACTGACCAACTGATAATGGTTAAGCAATCAATTTAGGCAGCTAGAAAATCTTCTATTTGGACTTCAACCAGAAGTCTGACCCTTCCTGATGGACACAAACTTCTTGAATAAAGAAATTTAGAATCAGTTTTACTTGACTACAACTTGGTCAGGACAAATGTTGCTAATGAAATAAACGTGAATAACAAAAATAACAGCAATGGTTGGAAATTAGTAATAAGGGGATGCTATAATTAGATTTCCCTAAAAGCTATACTATTATCTAGCATTTTAATACTTAACATATAACAGTAAGAACTGATCTTTATGTGGATACCACAAGATTGTGAAGTCCCTTCAGAATCATCAACAAAAGAGGAAAGTATATTGTAGAGTATAGAAGTAGTTCTTTCTTAAGTAAGGAGAGGGCAGAAAGAGAAATCAGGAAACTCACATTTATCTAGTATCTATCTAGTATCTATATTGTGCCAAGAGCACTCTATAAAAATCCTTTTTTCACCCACAAGTCTATGAGGCATTTTTTTTTTTTTTTTTTGGGTGTGGTACTGGCGATTGAAACCAGGGGCATTATACATCCAAGCTACACCCCTAGCTCTTTTTTTTTTTTTTTTTTTTTTTTTTTTTTTTTTTTTTTTTTTTTTTTTTTTGTTGTTGTTGTTGTTCTTTATTTTGAAACAGGGTTTCACTAAGTTGCAGAGGGCCTCACTAAGTATCTGAGACTGGCTGTGAACCTGTGATCCTCTTGTCTCAGCCTCCCAAGTACTGGGTTTACAAGCATGCGCCACCAGGCCTGGCTGAAGCAAATCTTTAAACAAAAGAGAAAGTGAGACTTAATGGGTTAAATTTATTTTATCCATCAACATCTTTCACCATGCCTCCATTGTGGCAGATGGGGAACCTACCACTGTTTTATATTGTCTTTGAAAATTGGTAATTCATAAGTGTTTCTTTTTTTATAATGCTTCATGAATTAGAATATCTAAATATCAAATATCTAAAATATCTAATTTCTTGGATAATGGTATCAAAAATATAAACTGAGAATGTTTTGGAAATAGCTATTATAACAAAGTCATATCAACAAATTGGTTTTTGATAAATTGAGAAAAGCAATGGAAATTACTAATGTATTTTTTTCACTAAGCAAAAACATTCTAAGACAAAAAGAAAAGAAGTAAAATAATTGTCATTTATTTATTATTGTAGTACTGGAGATTGAATCTGGGGGCATTCTACTACTGAGTTACACCACCAGCCCATTTTATTTTTTATTTTAAAATAGAGTCTTGCTAAATTGCTGAGGGTCTCTCTAAGTTGCTACGGTTGGCCTGGAACCTGTGATCCTCCTATCTCTGTCTTCCAAGTCCTGGGATTACAGGCATGTGCAATTGTCTGGCTAAAAGAATCTGTACTGAATTTTGGAGTGTCTCCAGGAATTTCTGAAGAGGCCAAATGTCCATTTTTTCAGGAAGAGCTCTCAGATTTAGATTTATTTTCAGGCTTTTATGTAATAATAACTTTTGGACAAGTATTTCAGGAAGCCACCACCTCTGCTTGGGTTCACTGAGCTGTTTTTGTGGGGGAAGGAGGGCCACAGGAAGCTTAGAAGCTGATCTGGAGTAAGCCTAACGGGTCTCTTCGGATGATTGCAGTAGCTGGGCATGGTGGCATGGCCTGTAGTCTCAGCTACTTGGGGAGGGGGGCTGAGGTGGGAGGATCACTTGAGTCCAAGAGTTTTGGGATATAGCGCACTATGTTGATTGGGTGTCCGCACTAAGTTTGGCATCAATAAGGTTACCTCCTAGAAGTGGGAGACCACCATGATGCCTAAGGAAGGGTGAACCTGCCCAGGCGGGAAATGGACTAGGTAGGATGATAGAACTAGGAGACAGCTGCGGGACCCAGGCATCTTACCTCAGAGCTATGTCTTCATGCCAGAGGGTCTTGAGCATGCTCACAGGATTTTTTATCAGCAACCTCTCTGTGGACAGTTTGCCTTCCTATCATGTGCCTTTCTTCTTGCTGAAGTTACTCCTCAACCTTAAACCTACTATTTTAACATTCAGTGAGTTCCTTTGCTTGTCCTAGTTCCTTTTTCTGTTGAATGTATGACTATCGAGGTGGTGGCAGAGAAGCAATTACTTCTTCAAATTATTTCTCCATTTTAAAGGGGGGTTTTAAAATATTCCATGAGCAAAATCATCCTATTTAAGGCTAATAAGCCAATTTCAGGTGTTAAAACACTGATTAAAATGTACTTTCTCATATCTGGTCACCCTACCACGCACCCACTTTGCCTCAGTTCTAGGGTATCATTAGCATATGGACGGATGGTGTTGGGTGCGTGGGGAAGTGGTAAATTATACAGAACCTGGAAATGAGCTACCCAATATTGCTGGAGAGAAAATAGAAAGAAAACTATTTCACATTAAAACGAAATCCATTCAGTCTGGTATGGTGCATGCCTATGATCCCAGTATTTAGGAGGCTGAGACAGGAGGATCCCAGGTTCAAGGCCAGCCTCAGCAAGTAGAGAGACTCTCCACAATCTAGCAGGACCCTGTTTCATAACAAAAAAATAAAAAGGGCTGGGGGTGTAGCATGGAGGTAGAATGCCCCTGGCTTCAAGCCCCGGTAACCCCACCCCAACACACACAATGGAATCCCTTTGTATGGAGACAGGCCAAAGCTTTATATTATTTAGTTTAAAAGGATGAAGACCAACAGCAGAATGATCTGCATTTGAACAATTGTTGAGAAGAGTGGAAAAGACAGAATTGGCCACCACAGCCTAGGAGTTGATCCTCATTATAAGAAATACTTCAATACAGATCATGAGTTGATGAACAGTTACTGGCTCAGTCCTACATTTCCTATTTTCCTCTCTCTAACTCATCTCTGATTTTTTAAAAAAAATCTCCTATTGTGCTGCCCTCAGCGTCCTGATTTCTTTCCTGCCTGCTTTTTCTCTTCCTTCCTTTCTTCATTGCCAGCAGAGAAAATACATCAAAACCCCTGCGTATCTTCAGTGGTGAAGAGTGGGAATCAAAACTGTTACCTGGTCTGTGTTAGACTCAGAATTTTAAAGCCTCCACTGCTAGTCTGTGCTTTCATTAGAGAGAGAGGCTTAAATTTTAGTTCTTCATTCATTCCTGGTCATGACCTTCAACCTAATAACTGATCTTTGCAGGTTAAGAATGAGTTTTTCAACTTGCTACTGTATTTTAAAAAGGATTTTTTTTAAATCAGGTTTTCATGCCACTTGGGTTAATACAAAGATCCAGAAGCAATTTGAGGTATTATTTGGTTCAAATCTACTAATTATGAAGATTAGCAAACTGTGATACAGAGAGGTTAAGTGAATCACAATAGGTTTTCATCAAACTCCCATCCTATAGACGAAGAGACTAAGATTCTTAGTAATACTTAAGAAGTTGTCCTAGATTCCATTATCAGTTAACAAAGAAGTTGAGGTAGAAATAATATACACTAAAAGTACTGCTTGTGGGTACTGTATTGATTGCACAAAGAAGTATAGGATAGAAAGCAAAATGCTGGATATAAATCTAAAATCTGCTACTTACTATATATATAAAACCTCTGAGTCTCAGCTTCCTCATTTGTTAGTTTAAACCATCATCAACAGCAACAATAACAATAACACATCTGAAGTATTCTTGTGGAGATTAAATAAGATATTACAGGTAAGAGCTTAGCATAGCACCTGGTACATGTTAAGTATTAAATGAATCATAGCTAATATTAATATTTTGCAAGTTATAGCAGAGGATAGCAGCAAGCCCAGTTGGCTGGAGCAAATACCTGAGCAATGCAATTCAAGAAACATTTATTTATTTTTGTGGTACTGGGGATTAAACCCAGAGACACTCTACCTCTGAGGTACACTCTCAGCTCTATTTTATTTTTATTTTGAAACAAGGACTCGCTAAGTTGATGAAAGTCTCACTACTTGCTGAGGCTATCCTCAAGCCTGTGATATTCCTGTCTCAGCCTCCCAAGTACTAGTGTGTGCCACCATGCTTGGTTAAAAAACATTTATTGAGTATTTGTGGAATGCCAGACAGTGTTTGAGATTGGGGAAAGCAGAATAAATAATTCAAAGTCATTGCCCTTAATATTTACAGTTATTAGAGAGGATGATTGCCGGGATCCAGCCCTCCAGGCAGTGGGGTCAGGGATCCTTCGATAGGTGTGGATTGAGAAGAGGTCTCAAGAATACGCTCACACTGCATGCAGTGTAGAAGCGTATCTGTTTATTGCTTGTTAGTAGCTGTTTTTTTTTTTTTTTTTTTTTTTTAATACTATCTTTTTTGCAGTGAGGCATATAGAACAGGAATCTTTATAGTCTTATTTTTCTAAAGGTTGAGTAGGTACATCTTTAACTAGAAAAGCCATTTCCCATGGTATTTGATGGGATTAAGAAAACAGTAAAGGTTACAAAATACAATACGTATATAAAGGTTCTTTTAGTACAAAGCAGCGTTAAAGGTTAACAACGAATAGTCTCTATTCATTAGTTTAAATCTTTATTATTTGTTTAGTTCCTTTAAGCAGTGTTCTTATCTTTTTCTCAGGCAGCTAGAGAGTTAATGTGTCCGGTGAAGTTCCAAGGAGACAAGGGGGAGTGGACAAATTATTTGTCTTAAAGCCTTCTTTACTCATAGATAAAATAGTAGACCTAAGTCCATTTGGCTTATTTATTTTGTTTCTATACCTGTGTGCTGAGAGGGAACATAAGGCTGTTTAGTAACTAAGCTTGCAAAGCCCGTTTCCTGACTAATGTTTGTATGTGGTTAATGAATTTCTTATGGATTGTCTTGAGGCACTGCTTTTTCAGCTAATATTGAGGAATCATAATCCATCCAGCCATCTTGTGTTTCTAAGAAATTTTCCTTTATAATTAATGTGAAAGCAAAACCCAAAGCACCCCAAATTTCCAGAATATAACATAATGCAGAGTGGGATATGCCACGCATTCCTTTTTTTGGAATTGTCTGCCTTGCAGGACTCCAGCGTACCGAGCCTTGCTCAAGATCCAGCTATTAAGGAGCTGTGGCAGATGATACCTGAACTGAATAGCTAGCAATGTCAGGGAGAGCATGTCCTGGGCCTTAGACACAGCATGCCCAAAGACTCTTCAGGAGCACCATCTGCTTCTGCATGTCTATGTATTTCATACTATGGTTCTATCAGAGCAACATACAAATTTCCATTTCCTTGAGTTCTTTTCTTGAAACCACCTGATTTCATTTGAAATGTGAAAAGTGAACTGAATGAAGCCACATCACCAAAGCCACAGGAGAGAAGTCAATTCCTCAAACACATCTGTATATTTCTTAGCCAAGTAATATCATTGGTTTAATAACTTACAGCGAGAAAATAATTCTGTGAGCACATTTCCCTCCCTCCCTCACTTTCTTTTTTTTCTTTTGCACTGGGTATTGAACCCAGGGGCATTCTATCTCTGAGCTACAACCCCAGCCCTTTTTTATATTTTTATTTTGAAACAGGGTCCTGCTAGGTTGCTAAGAGGTTTTTTTTGGGGGGGGGTACTAGAACTCAGGTGTACCAGGTGTACCTATGAGCTACACCTCCTGACTTATTTTATTCTTATATTTTGAAACAGGGTCTCACTAAGTTGCAGAGGGCCTCACTAAGTAGCTGAGGCTGGCCGAAAACCTGTGATCCTCCTGTCAGCCTTCCAAGTACTGGGATTACAAGCATGGGCCACCACACCTGGCTTTCTGAGAGTCTTTCTGAATTTCTGAGGCTGTTCTTGAACCTGAGATCCTCCTGTCTCAACCTCTCAAGTACTGTGATTACAGGTGTGTACCACCATGCCTGGCTATGAGAGTGGTGGAATAATTATGGGAGAGTTATGCAAGAATTCATTTTTAGGCTATCTAATAGTGGTACTAGCTCTAATGCCTGTTTTGGGGTGTGTTTGTGGGGGTGGGAATTAAGCACTATCCTCAATATACTTGTTATTTATGAATTTTGTTAATTGTAGAATTAGGAAATATATTATTGGGGTGGGGGAGAGGATAAAGAATTTGGCCCAAATTCAGTTTTTTAAAAATTGATGAAGTAGCATAGGTAGGAGACCTTGATATTAGCCCAGTGGTTTCCAGCCTGACTAAAGTAAAAATTATGTGGTGATCTTTAACAACTAGAGTGGTCTCGAGACTTAATTTAGTCATCCAATATTTACTGTAAATGAAGCACTATTCTTGTCACTGGGATACAGAGTAAACAAGAAGAGCTGTGCTTTCATGGAGTTTACAGTCTAGAGGGAAGAGATGGGTAATAAACCACTAAATAAATACCTAAGGAAGAGAAACATCCACTAGCACTGCAGTGCTGTGCAGAGGATTAAAACATGACAGGTATGGCACAGTGGTTACTTTAGATGGGGTTGGTCCAGAAAGGCCTCTCCATAGGTAACATTTGATGGAACTGGAAGGACACAAGGAAGCCAGCTGTGCGATGGGCAAGAGGGAAAGCATTACCCTGCGTATCCTGTGACATGACTTTTCTCTCCATACTGGCTGCTTTCTATCTCCTGTCTGCTCTGACTCCTCTTAATTGGGTCTTCCTATTTATTGGAGTCTTTGGCTCTTGACTTTTCAACTTCACCCCCTGGTTTATAGCCCAGGATCTCCTTAGCAGGGGATAGTGGTTAGGTATGGCTTGAGTGTGTCTCCTGAGGGTTCACATGTTGGAAGCCCGATTTCCAGGGTGGTGCTGTGAGAGATGGTGGCGCTTTCATGAGGCAGAGCTTAGTAGGAGGTCATTACAGGTGCTGCCCGTAGAAGGAATTAGTGCAGTTCTTGTGGGACCTTGAGTAGTTTTCATTAGCAGGTTCTCATAAAAGATGAAGCCTGGCCCCTCTCCATGCTCTGGCTTATTGTCTTACCATGTGATCTTTCCTTCTGGTGCATGCTCCCACTGTGGTGCCATCTGCCATGAGGTGATGCAGCCAGGGGGCCCTCACCAGACCCGGTGCTGTGCTGTTGGAACTTTTAGCCTCTCAGAACTGGGATCTAAACAAACTCCTTCTCTTTTATAAGTTACCTGGCCTCAGGCTTTTTGTTATAATAGAAAATGGACTTATACACAAAGTCTTTGTTATGAAAGTATTCTTGGAAACATAAATTCTGCTTTGTTCAGGAGACTCTGTCCTTGGAATCTGCTTCCAGCAGGTGGCCTTATTGGATATGATCTATCACACTGAGCCTCAGATCCTTTTCATGTCTGAATAGTATTTCTAGAACTGTAGCCAGGATGTACCTGAAGGAGAGGCAGAGGGAGAGGCAGAGTTGACCTAGATCTTGATTATGAAAGGACTTAGATTCTTGTTTAGTCTCAGGAGAGACAGGGTTCAGCTTTGGAGCACAGGCCTTGTATAGGAGGGAAAGAATTAAGATTCTAGGTAGATTTGTTTCTTTGCAAATTCAGGCCAAAGGTAATCTGCTGAGAGTGAACAGACACAGAATATTGAAGAGCAATGTTTAGAATTTTCTATGAATATAATGAAGCATATCAAAATTATTGAGCAATTTTAAGGGTCCATTTGAGATTAGAGATCACTTATTTGTGGATCTAACCTCCCGCAAAGGGGGAAAATACCTCATCCTATAAATTTTAAATTCTGAACAGTTCATTCTTATATTTGCTTCCAGTCTGGGTGTAGAAACAGAAGCAGATTGTTAAAATATTCAGGGCTGTTGGTTTCCAAGGTAATTACAAGAGAGGAGGCCAGCTGAGTTGAAAGTGCTAAAGAACAGTAGAAGTGATGTTGCTGGGGGTTTAAGTGGAATAGGGAGGGTAGGAAGCTACGGAGAGACTGAGGGACTAGCAGGCAGAGTAGTAGTATTTGTATCCGACCATAGTAAACAGTGGTCAAGCTGGGCATAGTGGTGCACACATGTAATCCCAGTACTTGGGAAGCTGAGACAGGAAGATCACAGGTTAGAGGCCAGTCTCAGCAATTTAGTGAGACCTTAGCAACTTAGCAAAATTCTGTGTGTGTGTGTTACTAGGGAATTGATCCCAGCGGTGTTCTGAGATACATTTCAACTCATTTTTTATGTTTTATTTTGAAACATGATCTCACTAAGTTGCTCAGGCTATCCCTTAACTTGTGATCCTCCTGTCTCAGCCTTCCAAGTACTGGGATTACAGACATGTGTCACTATTCGTGATAAATAGCTGTTTACTTCTGTTGCAGGTTATTTTGAGGATTTAATGAGAAAAAATATATAAATACAACTGGCATAGAGTAATTAAAAGTTCAGAATATAAATGGTACTAAAATTCAGACTTCATATTGTAACAGTTTGGGATGTCGCCATGGGTTCTTGTTCTTAGCTAGTTTTAGAAAAGAATAACCAGAACTGCACTGCTGTAAACTTAAGCAAAGTTTTATTATTACAGGTAGAAAGAAGGGACAGAACAATTAAAGCACTACATCAGAGGAGATGCAGTGGAGTGGCTTGAAAGGTTTCTAAATACATAATATTTTTTATAAGAATTCATTATCTCCTTTTCCCACTCTGCTTAGCCAATAGTCTTCCAAAAGCAGGTGCATGCCACCAGTTATCTCTGCTGTGTAAGCCTTTTTTTTTTTTTGCGGTACTGGGGATTGAACCCAGGGGCATTCTACCTTCGAACTGTACCCCCAGCCCTATTTTTTATTCTTTATTTTGAAACCGGTCTCACTAAGTTGTGGAATGCCTCACTAGGTAGCTGAGGCTGGCCGTGAATCCGGATCCTCTGGTCTCAGCCTCCCGAATGCTGGGATTACAAGCGTGTGCCACCATGCCTGGCTTGTGTAAACCTTTTAATTAGCTTTCTTTGTTTATCCTCACCTGGACACAGGCCTAACAAGGTCAGGGAGCTTCATGGTAGAAGCCCACTTTGTTCTTTGTTTTATCTTTACTCTTAAAGTTTAAAGCATGTTTTATCAACCTATGTCTTTGGTGAGTTTTCAGCTTTCCCTTATCTCTATCTGCTAGAAGTTACTTATTATGTTGAAAACTTGTTTTATAATAAGCAAAAGAAAGACACAAAAATATAGAGAATATAGTTTTTTTTTGTGTGTGTGGTACCAGGGATTGAACCCAGGGACATTCTACCTCCAAGCTACACCACCAGCCCTATTTTTTTTTATTCTTTATTTTGAAACAGGGTCTCACTGTTTCAGAGGGCCTCACTAAGTAGCTGAGGCTGGCCTCCAACCCGGATCCTCCAGTCTCAGCCACCCAAGTACTGGGATTACAAGTGTGCACCACCACGCCTGCTAAGAATATCGTCTTTTAAAGTATGGAGGTTTGGGGGCTATAACTATTTGGTGTTATTGGCAATTAATATTGAGTTAATATAGTTTGATTTTTCATCTTTTAACTTTAGTCAAAACTATTGTGAGAGTCTATATAATTATTTGTTAATTGCAGGTGTCTGTGCTTTTAACATTTGTGTTTAGCTGAGCTACCAGCCAACTTTTAGCTGAGCAAGGTCAGCCTTGGCTGACAGTTTAGAGACAGAGAAAAGGATTTTATTGTTCTGCCTAAGTATGAAAGCTTGTTCTTATTAGCAATTAATACTACCCTTATTAACAATCAGTACAGTCTCAATACCCGTCAATATGATCAATCTGCTGATTGACCTTCTCTCCACCCTTTTTTTTGCTAGCCAGCCCCTATGCTGCAGGGAGCCTTTAGATCCTCTAAAGCCACGTCTGTGTGGAAATGATTCATACATCAGGACCCTGCATCTCAGACATCACCGTAGGCACCAGAAAGAAAGCAGCCAAGGGAACTACATTGGTAATGTAGAAAACAAAGACTTTCTCTCACAGCAGGCAACAGAATACTGAAGCTCTTCAGAGAAAGAAAATACATACTATCCTCATTCAAGCCCTGGAAATTCAGAAGATCCTAGAGGAAAGAAAAGCTTTGAAGAGATGGCTTCTCAGAGGAAAAAGTTCAGTTTCATCTCTGTTTGGTCCTTCCTTTCCAGCAGCCCAGAGGTGTTTGTTCTCTTCCTCATGGAGCAAAACTCAGTTTATGACCTCCCACTTCAGTGAGATTGTCAGGACAGGAGGAACATTCCAGATTCCTATTTGAAAATCTGTGTTCCTACTACTACGTTTCTTGTTTTAAAATACCCCCTTTAATATTCCAAGAATTATTTTTGTAAATGATCTTGGCTGTGATTCAAAACACTATAGCATTTGCTAGGCTAGTTTAAAGTGCTCTCTGAATATTATTTTAGAGAAGGCTCTCAGAGGGTTTCTGGTGCAGACATGGGCCCAGCTTGCATGATATCCTCGCGTCTCGAGGGGCTAGGTCAAGGAGAGGAACTTTTAATATTGTTAGCCATCTTTCCTTTATATTGCATCTCTGGGAATCTTACATGCTGCGGAACTGGAGTCTACTGGGAAGGGTGGCTGAATATTTGGCATCTTAGAGTGCTATACCAATGGATTCCTTTTTTTATATTATTATTTTTTTGAAGTACTAGGGATTGAACCCAGGGGCATTTTACCTCTGAGCCACACTCCCCACCCTTTTTAATTTTTGTTTTGAAACAGGGTCTTGCTAGGTTGCTGAGAGTCTCACTATGTTGCTGAGGTTGGCCATTAATGTGTGATCCTCCTGTCGCAGTCTCCCAAGTACTGGGGTTACAGGCGTATGTTACCACCCCTGGCTGAGCATCAGTATTATGACCAATTACTATTTACTGAAGGCCTTCTATGTGCCTTGTGCTGTGTTGGGACTGTAGATAGAGAAATTAACTGGATAAGAATGGCTTAGCCATTGTAGGACCTCCAAATTAGCAAAAAATCCAGTAGCTACATGGCAAATAATAGCAACTGTGTTTAGTGATATAAACCCTTGGAAGTTGACCTAGGCCAGGGAGCCAGGGGAAATTCCTTTGAAAAAGGGCCATTTCATCAGATACTTAATATTATGTAGATAATGTGGGCTGAAGCTGGTACTGCCAGCAAAGGAAACACCTTGTGAGAAGGCTGCAGATGGTGTTTGAGAACTGAAAGAATTTCAGGACAGCTGAAGGGAAGAGAGCTAAGGAGAGGGAAGAGGTGGGAGGCATGTACAGGATCAAGTCATCTAGAATTTTATAGCCATGTTAATTTTGTTTTATTTCACTTTAAGGGTGATGGGAAGGGGAAAGACACCGTATGTATTAATTGTGTAGGTCTGCCATAACAAAATATCACATACTGGAACACACAAATAGCAAATTTATTTTCTCACCTTTCTGGAGCCTGAAAGTCTGGAGGAGCAGGGGTTTAAGACTTAAACATGTAAATTTTGTGGGGACACAATTTAGCCTATAATTGTCATGGATGGTGTTGATGATGATTGATAGATTAGAAGTCTCTCGCATGAATGACAGTGGAGTCAGAGTAATTTTTAGAGAAAATTATTATTATTAGAGAAAAAGGGAAGTTGAGGAAGCTGGGGAGGAGAGGGAGGTCTCCTAGCTCTCCTTTTACCATTGTCTTTCTTAAATTGAGCAGTTTAACCAAAACATTGTAGGAAATGATTAATCACATGAAATAGCAAAGCAGTCATGGGATGAGTTAGGGAAAAACATCACGGTAGTCACGGATGATCAGGGAAGGAAAGAGTAAACAAGGAAGTTGTCAGGGTCCCTGTTTATCATCAGGGTCCTGGCTTATTGGTCCCATTTTCCTTGGAGATTTGTCTGCATGTGAACAAATCTCCTACTTGGGTGAGTAGTTTGTGCCTCTCCCAAGCCGGACGAAGATGACCGCAAAGCTGATGACTAAGAAGGTTTCCAACACATAATATTATATACATGTCTGTCATATAGAGAATGGATTAAAGAAGAGCAAATGTGGAGATTTCAAGGAGACTATTGTAAGAGATGACAGTGATGTTTCCAGGGTGTGGCTGTGAGGAAGGAGGAAAGGGAAAGGGGATGGGTCCGAAAAGCCTTCTGATGGAAGATTGATGACATATGGGGATGAAGGAGAAATCAGATGACTCCTAAATTTTTGGTTTCTGCATCTGTCTGACTGATGGTGCAGTTTATTTAAAGAAAAATGGACCTGGGTGTGATGGTGCATACCTGTGACCCCAGTACTTGGGAGGCTGAGATAGGAGGATTATAAGTTTGAGGCCAGCCTCAGCCACTTAGCAAGATCCTGTTTCAAAAAATTGAAAATAGGGCTGGGGATGTAGCGCGGAAATAGAATGCCTCTGGGTTCAACCTCCAGTACCAAAAAGAGAAAGAGAAAGAAAGAAATAAGCAAAGAAAGAAAGAAGTAAAGAAATAAAGAACAGTGGAAAAAGAGAAGCAGTGGTTTGTGAGAGAAGATGACGGTTTTAGTTCTGCCACTGTTGAATGCCAGGTGCCTGTCAGACATCAAGAGGATGGTGAGTTGGAAGTTTACTGGGGAAGAAATCAGCCTCCATAACAGGCAGAGCTGGTGTCGTATAGATCACCCTCCATAATAGGCAAAGTTGCCTGTCACCCAGCTTTTCATTTTACTTTTCATGGAAAAAAGATTATAGCCCTTTTCAAAAAGGTGCTTTTAACCACCTTAGAAATGCAAAATTTTCTAATTAGGGTTCAATAGCCTCTTGTAGTTAGCATTACAGAACATTTCTCTAAGCAACAATTTCCCATAGTCAGCTTGACCTGAGACTATTATAATATGCCTAGATAAGTTGCCTCATATCCTCTCTTTGAGGATAAAACCACTCTGGTTTCCTTCTTGCATGCTGCAAGGAAGTCTTGCACTAAAAATGAACTCTGTACAACTCTGACATCGATGATAAAAAAACAGAGGGTCTTTCCATGCAATTCAGAGTCCCAAGCAGTACAACCGTGTGGGGACTTGGTGGTATGCTAGCAGGAACAAGGGTGCTCATGATAGATGGGAGCAGGAAAGCAATGGAGGCAGAATGTGCCCTGGCACCAGGGTTGTGGTCAGTGGTGTCCTTGTGATGAAGGCTATGCTGTGGGCCTGTTGGAGCAGGCTGGGACTAGGTGGGAGGTCAGACAGGAAAGAGCTGGGTCAAAGACAGAGCTCATAAAAGACAGTGCTAGTAAAAGATGCAGGTTTTCCTTGAGTGCCCTGTCCTTTATTACCTCATGGGTCAAGGAGGTGATGCTACTTTGCTAAAAAGTAGCTATGGTGTTAGAATGTGTTATAGTTTGGATCTGGATGGTTCCTTGAAGGCTCATGTGTAGAAGGCTTGGTTCTCAGCTGGTGGTGCTATTGGCAGGTTTTAGAGGCTTGAGGACGTGGGGCCTACCTATTTGAAAGCAGTGCATCACTGGGGCATGTTCTGGGAGGATCTATCTTGTCTCTGGCCTCTTCTTCTCTCACTCTTCCTCTTTCTCTTGCTTTCTTCCTGGCTGCCACAAGGTGAATAGCTTTGCTCTGCTCCGTGTCCCTCTCCATGATGTTCTGCCTTAGCACAGCCACCACTGGCAGACCAAAGCCTCTGAAACCTTGAGTCAAAGCAAACCTTCCCTCCTTGAAGTTGTTCATCTCACAAATTTCATCAGTGATAAAAAGCTAACACAGAGTGACTTGCCTTCCTGGTTTGCCTAGGACTGTTGAATGTGGGGCTTTCAGTTTTAAAACTGGGGAAATCAAACGGAAACAACTTGATCACCCTGTTCAAAGGTTCTAATAGGCTGAGGATCTTTGGTTCTTCAATGGTCCCAAAAGGAACAACTTTAACCTACAGTGACTTACCATGATCTGCTAAGTAAAATACTATAATTTGCTTTAGCTCTTTTAATAAAGTAAATAATGTTTTAAAAATAAATTAGATATTATTAGAGTGGACAAATGTTCCAAATTGTCTAGGACAGTCCCAGTTAGTGCCTGCTGCCTCACATTATCTGTAGTGTTCCCTTCATTCTCAAAAGTGTCCTGATTTGGTGACAAATTTATCATCACTCTATCTTTAATAGAGTGATATTCCTAATTCTTAAATAAGAGTGGTATTTTGGCAAAGCATGCCAATCTTTATTCCATGATGTTTGACAATGTTTAAGATGATTCACTACCACTTTTTTTTAGGGGGTTACTGGAGATTGAATCCAGGGACATTTTACCTCTGTGCTACATTCCTAACCCTATTTTCTATTCTTTATTTTGAAACAGGATCTCAGTTGTAGAGGGCCTCACTAAGTAGCTGAGGCTGGCTGTGAACCTGTAATCCTTCTGTCTTGGTCTCCCAAGTACTGAGATTATAAGCATGTGCCACCACGCCTGGCACTACCACTTTTAATAAATAAAAATTTAGAAATTAGCCAGGTGTGGTGATGCATACCTGTAGTCACAGTGATTGAGAGGCTGAGATAGGAGGATTGTAGGTCCAAGGACAGACTGAGCAACATAATGAGACTCTTAGCAATCTAATGAGACCCGGTTTCAAAATTAAAAATAAAATAGGGCTGGGGGTGTAGCTTGGAGGTAGAATGCCCCTAGGTTCAATCACCAGCACCCCCTTCCCCCACCAAACAAAGAAAATTAGAAATTAAAACATTTTCTATTTAGAAATACTTGATCATAGTTCTACTTCTGCAACTAGAATTTCTTATATACACATATAGTTCTATATATAACTTGAATCTGACCATCTCATTATTTTACAAAATAAATTAGTAATTTACAAGGTAAATTAGTGTGAAAACCACATTTTTCTAACAGGGAATTAACCATGCAGCACATCTCTAGACAACTATTTTTAGAAAATATAAGTATATTTTTTAGAGAATATAGAGGATAAGAATTTGTGCATGGTATCTGTAGAAATTGAATTCCAAATAAATTACTTCTCAGGCTGGAGATATTTTACACTGAAACTAAATGTTCATCCCACATTGCACCCACATTTAAGATCACCCTTACATGATTTTTCCATGTTAATGGATATTACTGACCACTAGAGGGAGAGACAAGAAAAGCTTTGAAAATGTTGATAAATTGGAGAGATTATTTTAATGACAGCAGGGAAATGTACTAATTGTATTGAAATAAGGAATTCAAAGAAAGAATTATCACATATTGTTGGTTGTTGCAGAGATGTTTATTCTATGGACTTCTTCAGAAAATAATGCAGCAGAAAGATGATGTGACTTATCTAAAAATGAGCAACAACAGGTTCAGTTTTAGCAGCTAAATTATAGTTCTGTTTAACCTGTGTCTTTGCCCAAAGAGTAAGCACAAAAAGTAAACCTATATAATAAGCATGAATGATGGAAGGATTAAATGTTCAAGACTTCAAAGGTGGGAAAAGCGGTAGGAAAGGAAGAATACTAACATAATCCGAACAATTTCCCCATGCTTGGCATTAAGTGCGCTTGACAACTAATATTTAAAAACATAAACATATGAATTTGTTAAGAAGTGACTGAAAATTCAAAGCGGCTAAAAGTCTGTTTATCTTAAACCACCCAATACATGAACTTATCAAGAAACAATTACTTGAACTCTATTGCTTAGAAAGTGTCTTTGAACTACTTTTTATCTAATAAATACTCTTTTAGTCATAAGGAAAATGAAATATATTAATTAAACAAATAAATATTGGAAAATCTACTCAATACAAGGTATTTAGGAAGCTCAAGACTGAATTGGACCTGAATCTTTTCTTCAAGAAGAAATAGGTTTATAATCTAACTAACCTTTTCATTAAAATCTATAAAACAAGGAGGATGCGGAATGCACCATTAGAAAGGCAGAGCACCATATGTGCTGAGAAGGAAAAGTTACTTCTAGTTCCACGTATCTGTACCAATAACTAAACTAAACTAAAACAAAAAGATAATCTAGTCCAACATGTAACATAAATTCAGTTCAACCTGTCAGTGTTGTGGTGGTTAACTTTATAAAGCAACTTTACTGGGCCACAGGGTGCTTAGATATTTGATCAAATATTTTTCTTGATATTTCTACCAGGAAGTTTTGGATGAGATGAACATTTAAGTCCATAGGCTGAGGAAAGCAGATTGCCTTCCATAATGGGGGTGGTTCTCATCCAACCAACTAAAGGCCTGAATAGAACAAAAGGCTGACCCTGCTCAAGGGAAGAGAGAATTTGCTTGTCTGATGGCCTTTCAAGTCTTCCTAGTTGTATAGCAGCCTGCTGGCTTGTTAGATTTAAACCATGACATAGCTCTGCAGATTTGGAATTTTTAACCTCTCTAATTCTGTCAGTCAGTTCTGTGAGAATATAATTAGATTTTTTTCTATCAAAAGAATACCTGGGGCTGGGGCTATAGCTCAGTGGTGGAGTGCCTGACTAGCATGCATGAGGTCCTGGGTTCAATCTCCAGCATAACACACACACACACACACACACACACACACACACACACACACACACACACACTCACTCAAAGGAATAGCTTGACTTAGGTTCCATTTTGTAGAACCACCATGGTGTAACCTTGTGTGCGCTTGTATTTTTTGTAAAGATGGCATTTCCTGGAAGTTGTGAGTGTCAGCCCCTCCCCTAGAATCCCCTTCAGCCAATGGTGTAAAGATTGTGAGACTTTGTTCCCACCAATAAGAGCACAGCACAGAATCCCTCCCTTCACCACCTTGTTCTTGGTTGCCTGACTTTTCTGGTGTCAGGGTCCCTTTTTGCAAAAAGTAAAATTTGCCTTGCCGAGTCACTTTCAAATATGTGTCTTTTTTTTTTTTTTTTTTTTTGCGGTACCGGGGATTGAGCTCAGGGGCATTCTACCTCCGAGCCCAGCCCTATTTTTTATTCTTTATTTTGAAACAGGGTCTCACTAAGTTGCGGAGGGCCTCACTAGGTAGCTGAGGCTGGCGGAGAACCCGGATCCTTCAGTTTCAGCCTCCCAAATGCTGGGATTACAAGTGTGCACCACCACACCCGGCAATATGTGTCTTTTCTTATGACACCTTGGAAATTTATTTCTAACAGTTCTTTGTTATCAATTCATCTATCCTGTTGTTTCTGTTTCTCTGAAAAATCCTGACTCATACACTGTTAGACTGCTCCTTGGGGAGTTATCCTTGGCAGAGTTACTTTTGCTTCCACTCCCTTTGCACTTTGCAAAGTTGCTCTCCCTCTCTAATACTTTTGCAAATGTTATGTTCCTTGCCTTTTGCCTAGCATTCCAAATTCTAAAGATAAGCCTTGAAGTCGGACATGGTGGTACACATCTGTAATTCCAGTACTTGGGCGACTGGGACAGGAGGATCACAGGTTTGAGGCCAGCCTCAGACACTTAGTGAGACCTTGTTTGAGGTAGAATGCCCCTGGGTTCAATCCTGAGTACAAAAAAAAAAAAAAAAAAGCCGAGCGTGGTGGCGCATGCTTGTAATCCCAGTATTTGGGAGTTTGAGACTGGAGGATCGGGGTTTGCGGCCAGCCTCAGCTACTTAGTGAGACTCTCCGCAACTTAGTGAGACCCTGTTTAAAAAAATAAAATAAAATAAAAATAGGACTGGTGGTGTAGCTTGGAGGTAAAATGCCCCTGAGTTCAATTCCCAGTACCACAAAAAAAGAAAAAAAAGAAAGAAAGAAGAGAAGCCTATTCTAAATGGTTAAAATGTGTTAACTGCTAAATAATCTTTCTTTAGATTTATAGAACCCAGAACATCTGGTGACTTTCAGATAGCACCAAGATGTATGACTCTCCTCTCTCCTTGTTCTTTTTTTTTTTTTTTTTTTTAATTATTTATTTTGAAACAGGGTCTCACTAAGTTGCAGAGGGCCTCACTGAGTAGCTGAGGCTGGTCATGAACCTGCAACTTGCAATCCTTTAGTCTCAGCCTCCCAAGTACTGAAATTACAAGCATATGCCACGAGATGCCTGGCTCCCTTGTTCTTTTAATCCTGTGCATCAACTAACAGAAAGCATGTAACTGCAGGAAATTAAAGTCTGTCTAAAAACAACTATGGGAACTAGCCACACAGTCAAGGTCCATTGTTGTGTTCCAGAGAAGGAGACATGCCCTGGACGACAAGGACCCTACTCAGCACAAAGCCTTCCTGCCCTGCTTCACTTTTCCCTCCCTTTGAAAGCCATTTGCACCCGAGTTCCTGAAGATAGAGCTTTGAGGGCAATAGCCTCTCCATCTTCTCAAGATGCCCACCCTTCAATAAATCTCATTTCCTACCACCAATTCTTGTCTCCATAGTATTGGCTTTTGAGCAGTGAGCAGCTCGGGCCCAAGTCCAGTAATGTTAATTCTACTAAAAAATAAGCAACTAACAA